>JASANE010021612.1:0-12704 GCA_030248225.1 Trileptium ribeirensis
TACCTTACGTTCAATCTGAAGTGCTTAGAATTTGTTTAGTCTTTTGTATTCCCAAATTTTCTTAGCTATTCGAATAAATGAAATTTTGGGGCTTCCTAAAGCCCAACGGAGGCTAGTCCTCCGTTCCTAACTGCGACGTCGGTTCGAGCTCAAACAACGGCATGTGCATCGAACGATCAACTAAGCTACAAATTTGTAAACCGTAATCGTAAACAACGAAACAAGTCCCTACTATTTCGTGAGGAAATTTTACCGAGGTCGACTCAGGAAAATTCGCTAGTCCTAACTCAAGAGCGACAGATCATGTAAAACATGGACGAGAGGCGTCCATTTTGATTTGTCTTACCTATGACCACGGGGAATCCGAAAGACTTCGACTTTGGTGCCCACAACCTGATACCTTCCGTGCAATCACTCAGGATGCCCAAAACGGAACTCGACTACAGGAGGTTTGTCAAAGAACGTGCAAAAGCTTAGCGAATCAGCGTGGGAAACACGACGTCCACCGATGGGCATCAAGTCAACCTATAGAGAGTAAAACGTACTACAGCGAATTAAATTTCTATGATCTGTTACATTTATATCTGGGGAAAATAAACCCCCATGTCCTCGATTCTCCTCCTGAGTTGCAAGGTTTGATCCGGGATCGCAATCGCTAGTCCCCTTCAACGAGACGGAAGATGTCTACGTGGGTCTTCCAGTCGTCGAACTACATTCCAAACGCAAACCAAAAGAAAAGCACGAAAAAGTAAAACAATTGCCGAGAAACCATACTATAAAACTCTAGCATCGGAGCTGGTCAATAAAATCGAAGACTGATTCGAAGAGTCGACGCGATAGTCCCCTCAAAATTTTCACCTATATTGTAGGATGATGATTTTGTCGCCATCCAATCGTTGATGATTTCGTGACGCCCACCCTTTTGAGTTCAAACCCGAGCACCCAATCGGAAAATTCCCCAAATTTTATTTTTGACAGGTATCGTAAACCCTGGGTACCCTTTAGAGAGAGTCGGCTTCAATCGAAATCGGGACATCAAATTTTAACCCTCCGAATACTCAGAGGTCAAACATTTGCAAATTTGACCCGAATTTTCGTGAAATTTTGATGGGTATTGTTGGATTCGTCTTGGAGAGGCAATTCGAACGAGGGGTGATTTCCCAGTCCGAAAGGCAGCGGTTGTTGGAGGGTCACTAAAATCATCACGGATAGAGAATGTCAATGGTGGTGGGGGCGTTTTCGTCGGCTGTCCCGAGTTAACCCTTTCATACTCACCTCTGCCAATTGGCATTGACGCATATTGCCCCGCGTTGTATTAACTAAGTATATTTGCGTTGCGTATGTTTGCACGCGTGTTGTTACTCGTTCGCTGTGTGAGGTTCATGAAGGAACCCAGAAACACCTCTGATATAGCTCTGCGGTTTCCACCAGCACCATCAGAGTTCAATCCGCTGTGTGAATTGTCGAAAATTGCTCGATATGGAAACTAGCTCGGGTATTAAAGAGTTAACGGGGCAACGGACGGAGGCCCGCCGGATATATTCGGAGATGTCTCGACATGGTGAACACGATGAGGGGTGATTTGCCTATGTCTTTCTATTTGGAAATGAATTTTCGGGTGTTTTAGTATCCACCTTGAGTTGTTGTTCCGAACTAGGGGCACTTTAACTGGTTATAGCGGGCTAGCGCGAAGTCGGGCAGAGGCCCGCCGTATATCGCTGTATTCGCCAAATGCCAAATGAGTTGAATGAGGGGTCGTATGAGCACCTTTAAAGCCAAATGTTATTAAAGTTTATGAAAATTTATTAAAGTAGTTTGAACGCTGAAATCCTGCAAGGCGCACGTAACGGGCCGGAACAGGCCTATTACGGTTAGGCTAAAAGGCTAAAAATTTTCAAATTATCGCAGTTGTCAAAATTTTAAAACATGTCATTGGCTTACATAGCTAGGTACTTTGTCATATCTACTCGTTTCATCAGCTGAACGTTTCGAAATTTTTGTGGGCCG
Source organism: Trileptium ribeirensis (assembly GCA_030248225.1). Lineage (NCBI taxonomy): Eukaryota > Metazoa > Nematoda > Enoplea > Enoplida > Thoracostomopsidae > Trileptium > Trileptium ribeirensis. The sequence goes on from JASANE010021612.1 coordinate 2,008, forward strand.
GTAGTCCACCAAGGGGCTATAAACCTCAATTCGCCTTTCCCCAACGAAAATTTTGAGTTTTACATTTTTCATATATTAACAGCTTGTTATATTTTAATGTTTGAATGGGGTAGGGGTTGGCGGGTACTTCTGTTATGACGGCTATCGGATGTTAATTGGGCACGAAATTCTCCATCGAAAGATGTGCAGTTCGAGGGATAGCCAGTAGTAAGCCGGCGTGATTAACTCGATTCACTCGGATTTTAAGTAAGTGCGCACCAAGCCGTAAATGAAATGCTTCTTTAAAAAGTTAAGATACAAATAAGGCACAGTTCTTTACTACCGCTATTGCTTAGGCTACACTTGTAACCGGTAATTTAAAGTTTCCTCACATCTCGATAACGTCTCTATTTTTAGCCATTTCTTTCCTGAAGAAGCCACTCAACGTTCCAGTTCTTTTGGCTCTAGTTTGTGGCTGTAGCAAACGCAGAACCAGGATAATATTCTTTGAATTCCCTCGGAAGTACGTATTGTCGGAGCTGGATTTCTTTTACGGCTGTGTGACTTATTGCCTACGCGACGCTCCGACCCCCAGCAACTACTATGACACACCACAAATTACAGTTGAACTACAATTCAGACTAATGGTACACTAACGGCTGAGGTACACGAGTTCGTGGTCTGGCGTACCAGTAAAGTGGTGATAAGCAGATTTCCTAGCGTTGCCTTTTCTGAATTTGACCCAACGGCAATATCAGCTCGGTAAATGACAGTATAGAATTATCACACTCTTTTCAGTTGACGCAACAACTGCCCAGTGCTCATAAACGTTTATTAACTCGCCTAACGGAGTGCTACTTATACTGAATCAGCTTCGTCGGCAACACTTAGACTCAGACATCCATTACCTCCGTAGTTATATATAACCATAGACAAGTCAGCTACAATGCGATAGAAAAGCTTAGAATTTAGGATAGCTTGTACTGCAGTCCGTGGATTTTACACTAATAACACCACGTCTATAAATCACAACTAATACGCTTTAATACGACGAGTGCATAATAAACACATCAAGTCCCAATTTCATGTCGATAATACAAAATCGTTTGCACACTCTTCTCCGTGTTACTCTGTTCATCAAGGTTGCGAACGCCACAACACTTTACTTGGCAGATGAAGCAAACCAATGTCGCTCAGGTACCCTTCACACTTGACTCCGGTAACCCTCAAGAATATCGATATACACGACCTGTCTCGTAATCCAACGCTAAACAGCAAGCAACACCGACACGATAACCACCGGAATATAGCGACACGTTATAGCTATAGCGCTTGCAACTATATAATATACTATTTTGCAGGTGCTAAACCGAAAACAATTCGCAAATTCCTCAATGAACATAGTCCGTTTAATTGAGATTTTAATCAGGGAATTAGAAAATTAACGCCACATTAATTCCGCCAAATAACTCACTGGAAAACCAAAATTGAATCGGTTAAAAACACAGTCAACTCGCACATTCAAGTTCAAATCATACGTAATGAAAAACCATAGCTATGTCCTCTTTTGTCCGCATTTATAACATTCCTTGTAGTGAAGAATTCTAAGCGAAAGAAGGAAAATTAAACTCCAAACGTTCGAAAAACAATCTACATTCTCCACACCAGTCAATACAACCATACAAACTAAACTAACGCGTTTACCAACCTAGCTAGGTCATATCTCTGTTCAGGCCAAAAACATCATAATAATAATCATCATAAATTTATATTCAACATGTCAAAAACAAGTAAATATTCACGAATTTATACTACGCCAAATTGACAACAAGAAACGGTACCCTATACCGTATGAGTACTACGCACCATAATAATGATATATAGCATATATATATATTTATTATATATTATAAATTTGAAGGGGAGTTTAACTGAAAATTTGAAAATGAGAAATGTTGGAAAAAGATGTTAGGAAGTGAGGGTTTGGTTTAGAAAAAGTAAATAGAGGTGAAGCTTGAAATTTTAATATGTTGAAAGGGGTAGGTAGGGAGTTGAAATTAAAAATTTGGTAAGTTGGAGTTAAATTTTGGGTAAATGGGAGGTGTTTGAAAAATGTGAAAAATTGGAAAAATGGAAATTTTAAGAAAAAGTAGATTTATAAGAAATAGGAAGAGGGGAAAGGAGGGGGTTAAATATATGGATAGGTATAGTTGTGGGAAAAAATTTGAGGGTAGAGGTTAAGTTTTGGGGGAGAGGAGGTAGTTTACATTTAACTTGAAAAAGTTGGAAATTGGGTAAAAATGGAATTTGGTTTTATTTTAGTTGTAGAGAGAAATCGATCAAAAATGGGAACAAACGTCCAACCCAGCATCGCCTGGAAAACGGACGATAACCGATGATGATGATGATGAGAGAAGTTGGGTGAATATGTTTTAGAAAATAGGTTGTTTGAAAATAAAAGTGTATTTTAGACAATTTTATGAGAAAAATTTAGGTTTGGGGTTATATATGTATAGGGACTAATTTTAGTAAATACATATATAAGTTTTATATATTTTATATTTTTATACAAAATTAGATAGCTAGTCACAGACATTCTTAACGAGACCCGAAAGTATTGCTTCGCACTTACTGCCTTTGCAAACCATGCCAAGACGACAGGGAGTGCCAAGGCGAGAGTGGAGGCGAGCCCCGGTATTTTAAGTAAAAGTTGAAAGATTTTAGTGGAAAATAAGTTTAGAAAAAGGCACCAGCCCCGACGTCTTTATTGACGGAGGCAAGACGAGTCACCGAAGGTGGCGAGTCGCAGCCGGAGGCGTACATTTAACTTTATATATCAATATACTAGACGCAAAATTTCAATTTTCTCTGTGACTTTTTTTTGTTTGTCACAGACAGGTCTGCAGGTTGAACGCCTGGGCCGATTTTAGAAATTTTTTTTTCGTGTTGCATATTCTCTTGCGGAGTGCCCTTTCATTGAGCACTTTTTTCTACGAAAATTGCTTTGTACTCAAAATTAAGCAAATGTTGCTCAAACTTAGGGATTTTTGCCATTTTTTCAGCTTTTTCACCGCATCTCGACAACCGTTCGTGCTATTTCGGCGATTTTTTACATAAAATGTATTTTCACGTTTTCTAAACAGCTGTATATAGCTGATTGACGTATTTCATCTCTTTCCTTAAAAATTAAGCAAATTCTCTTAAAATTGACTTAGGGAAACCTAAGTTCATCATATCTCGACAACCGTTCGTGCTATCTCGGTCATTTTTTGACATAACATGTACCTTCACGTTTTCTAAAAGACTGTATACGAGTGATCTACATACCTTTATAAATTCTCTTAAAATTAAGCAAAGTCTCTTAAAAATGAGTGAAAAATTATTAAGTGTGTTATAACTTTTGAATGACTCGGCCGATTTGGACTAAATTTCATTGATGGGTACAACTTGATAGATGTATTGTCATTCTACTGTATAAATAACTAGACGTTTTCATGTCTTCCTCTTATTATTGTTACCAAAAATGTTAGAAATTCCACAAGCTGTATGCACTATTCACGCCGTTGTTAACCACCATGCCTCCGTCACCCACGTTTACGTGTTACTAGTTTACTTATAAGTCTAAATCCAAATCAGAACACATACTGTAAGCGATGCTTAAATAATTCGGAATCATAAAATAACCATTAGGAACAACAATATGTTTGAACTGAAGCCATCTCCTTACTGGACTAGCTATGTAGCCACATCACAGTTTATAAAAATAAATCTCAACAAGCATATTTCTTTATGCTATAAATGTCAACTATTGGGCAGGTCCAATTTAGCATTTCAATTCTCTAAGAAACGTTGTTCCATCGATCAAAACCTTTATTGTTAAAATTATGATAATTTTAGCATTCTCCCACGGGGGCTGTTTATTCTTTCAAAGAGAATGGTGCTTATCTTATCCTCCGTAGGGTGGTATCTACCCAAACCACGTATAAACACCTCATCCTACCCTTATTTTAGATACCCGACTCTTTGGGACTGATTTAAAATCGAAATACAACAAAATTGACATTTCTATACGAAAATTAAATTTATCAAAAACTATTTAATTGCTCCAAAGTCGCTTAAATTCTGCCTTACTCCTAGGGTGTATTAGACACTTTTCCCTGATCTAAGAGGACCTGATTTCACTATTATTCTACTATTATATAGTATTACCGTTCGAAATATTTCACCTTTTAAAACTAACGTAAAACCCTAAAAATTACTGTCATTCATCTTTCTTAACTATTCTATTCTGAGTAAATCGTATTATTTTATCAACAAAAACTCACAAAATTTCTACAAACTTATTTCTAAAATTTTTATAAATTTTTTTTGGAATTATTAATGAATAAATATTATTAGCTACGAGTTTGCACGTTCGATGGGTAGCAATATATATCATCTCGTCTTATGGCGACTTAACGTGTTATATTACGTTTATTTTTGTTGTTTTTATATGTACATTCTGACGGTTTTCGGTGTGTATCGTACATATTTTTTTATAAATTTTACCTTATTTGTAATTAACTAATAATTGTTATCAATTATTAAATATGACTATTACTAATATTATTATAATTTTAGTATTTTGGTATTTTAGTTATAATAATTTTTGTTATAATACTTATACGTATACCTGTACAGTTTAATTTGTGGTTGTTTTGCCAAGCGTCTTCCAGTAGCACAAATTTTCTATTACGGTTTAGGATTTTTAGGTCATGCCGATACACCCTTATATAAGCGAAAATAGTCCCCACACGTATATAAATATATATTTAGAACGCACGCATATATGTATATACCAGGGAGTAACCGGAATTCCGGTTCCGGTTCCGGCGAAAATCGTGTTCCGGTTGCGGTTCCGGCAAAGGGCAAAAACCATACCGGAACCGGAATTCCGGTTTAAAAATTTTGTTTGAAATTTTTCACATTTTTGCTTCATCTGTGATCCAAACATATGTAATATATATTATACAATGATCAAACTCCAATACAACCGAGCCAAAGAAAAGATTAACTAACCAATTTGCCGTGTGAAACGTAAGTAGGGCACATAATTTTAGCAGGAATTTTTCATAATTACCTGCAGGAGTTTGTTAAATCAAAGCCAGGTCGATGCTTGTAGCAGCTATTTTACACATCCAGAAGTCTGTGGGATACATTTGAATTAAACCGGTCCAACTCGGTAACAGAGTGTGGCTTACGCAGAAGTACTTAGCCTATGCTTGGCTAACATATATGCGTCAAGCACCAGCCGGTGCGCTTTAAACTTTGTAAATCAGGTGAAACTGAAGTAACGTTATCTGCAACGCAAGCAGAAACTGCTTCCTTGGCAATGAACTGTATTTATTGAAACTGTGCGAGCAGCATCACAGTGTGTCTCATCTATAGCATTCTGATTAGAAAGTTATCATCATTATCATCTAACTGACGGGCACTGTTTGTCCAACGCTAGCCTAAACAGTGTCTCTGAACACTGATCAGAAAATTACCTTCTATCTATTATTTTATCTTAGAATCATATAAACCAATAATTTTAAGTTTGCTACAGAAGAACATGCAACAAACGTATGTGTAGTAAAGGGAGGCGACTGGAGACAGATCGAAAGTGTGTATTCTACGCTCCAAGCTTTGTAAGCACATTCGATTTGACGCAGTATACGCAGTGGTGTATAGTGGAAGACATTTTTTGCTCTGAATGTCCAAAAACCGACATATTTGATCGATAAATAAACATTATTAGCTTCCTCAGTCTCTTTAAAGTTTCAGAAAGGCAATAATACCATCGCAATACATTAAGTTTAATGTAAAAGTTATTTTTAATGCATTTTAAATCCACTATACCTTCATTTCTTCCATCATCTGTTTTACTATATATAAATTTCGAAGACCAGGTTCCGGTTCCGGTTTCGGATCCGGCTTAAATGGACGGTTCCGGTTACTGGTTCCGGTTCCGGTAAATTTCGGTTCCGGTTATTCCCTGGTATACACATCCGAAATACTGAGTGACTGAGCAGGAGGTTGTACCTGCTTTTCTGGATTCCTGCCGAGGAGGCGGGATTACTAGGAATAGTAAGACCTAGTACAGGGTAATGGCAGACCAGAAAAAGGGCAGTCAATCTCTTAAACGGGGACCTCTGGGTGGAATTGGTCTTTAACCTTTCCGGTCACTTTACTACCCGTCCAGGCAGTCATACCACCATCTGCTCTATCATCGAAGGCTGCGACATTGTAAACATACTCTAGGGGGAGACGTAATTGCCGGAATTATGTTTTCGCGTAAGCCTCGCCTAGGGATGTCCAGTGTGTAGGCCGAGGAAATTTTATGCTTAGGGGCTTGGCGGTTATGGTCCAACACCCACGTTCTATTTAGGAGTAATCCTGTGTTTGTCCAATCTAACACTACCACATAAACATCTTCAGGCTTTTCAGATTTACGAATTTTGCTAATCTAATAAGGTATAGTTGCGAACCCCGGTACATATATTCTGCAATGCATGAACATTATTAAAGTTATGTTAGATTATTGTCCCAAGATTATATAAAAATACAAAAATTGTTAGGGCTATACAATGTAAATATGGGGGCCATACTTATTAATATTGCTTATGTCGTTTGTTGCCAGTGCAATATCTAGTGCATAATACTAGCTCATTGTTAAGTTTTTATAATTTATTTGTTGCTAACATTTACTGCCATATAGCTTTTAAAATATCTAATTAATATTCAGTGTTAAAATTTTCTATTACATGTCTCCGTGTTATTGATCCGATTTGGGCCGATCCCAATTATTTTATAAAGTTTTGTTATTTTTAAAATAAGGTGCAAGTCATCGGTAATCATGTGCTTACCTGTTAGCTTTGCTTTACCCAATTTACGAAACGCTATTTGTATGCAAACCAATGGTGCTGGTCACTAATTATTGTGTTTTGATCTCAAAGAAATATCTAGCCTCGCAAGGCCATACTACGTTTGTCCAGTTGGAACTTGATTATGCTTCTTGTTAAGCGGGGAATAGAATGTGTTTTTCTAATTCAATCTGGAACACTTGCTTTAATTTACCCACCTTTGTTTATTTTTAGACGACCTGTACATAATACTTAGCTTTAGCGATCTGGTGCAATTCTACGATTTATTATTACGATCTACACATGTAAAGCGTCGGTCTTTTGTTTATTACCTAAAGGAAACGGCTGGGTATAACGTCCCGTTTATACCGTTAGCTCTTATGGTTATTATGGCTTTTATCGTTTTCTCGTTTGAAAGAACAAACCCTGTCTTAAATCTGACCGCTTAGTCGGGCTAAGACAGAGTTTGATGCCTTCAGAACTAATGTAGTTCACCCAAAACCCGTCCAAAAGTCTTTTTAAACAACAGAAATAGTAAGTGATAGTTTAAAATTACCTCATTTCTGAGTAGTTTCTATGAAACTTAACGTCATGGTGCTGTTTTGGTTACTCGAACGCTTCCCAGTGGAATCCTTTCCTAAATGAGCTGTACAATGGCTTACTCGATCGCTTTACAGCAACATAAAATTTAAAGTAAAATTCACAAACCGGAAATCATGGCGCTGCGGACTCGCTTCCTCGAGCTCTTCGCAGCGAGGCATGGCGTGCTTTAAAACTGATTACCATTATTGGTTAGCCATGAACCTTATTTTCCCTAAACTATGTTTTAAACTTTAAGTAAAAATTCTTCTGTCACTCACCTAACAACTACAATTTTCTATTTGGAGTTTTAACGTTACAGGGTTGTAGCGAGTTTACATTTCAATTCAAAAGTTCCCTAGATTTTATGGCTATCTTGCTGCGGTCGGTTTTGGGGCACATCACAGCATGGTTAATTTTGGCACTATTATTGGATCCCGCCGAAGCAAACTATATTTATAATAGTAAGATCGCAGGTAGTTTTTATTAAATCGTGGCTGAAGGGCACCGAGTGTGCAGAATCAGACCACGGTAAAAGAATTGTCGTTTTTCTTTTGAAAACTTAGCTTGAGCCTGGCGTTTCTTCATCGTCTACCATAGCCTTTGTCTCATGTCATTCGACCGTATCTTATGTACATATGTATATGTGTAATATATATACACAGCTGCGGATACCTAGTGTGTCGGTAAGCTGTTCTATAGTAATAATTATAACAATAATAATAATAGTATATATATTATTTCGCTCACTGCCAGCGTTAGCCCTCTTCATCCACTGAAGTTAATAAAACAAGTAAAGTCCGGCACTGGTAGTGCTCAGTTTATTATTAAATGTACTTACTGCCAAAACGTAAAGCAGGACTACAGCGTGGTTTGAGCTTGGTTAAATTTAATTTAGACGGCACACTTTTCAATGTATTTAAACCGCAGGAGATAATGGTTAGTTTCAACAGTCACACGGCCAGTTTAGTTTAACTTTCGGGTTCTATAGCACTTATTCGTTATGGTTTCAACATATTTTTAAGCGGAACCTTGTCGCTGGGGACAATAACACGTCTACCCCTGAACTCGCGCATCTCTAATCTGTGAAAAGGGCATCTCCGACCGCTGGTAGACCGGTGCATCCTTTTGGTGGCTCCTTCCCTCTTCTCTTTGATTTTATAATCGTATATTGGGTATCTATCGAACTCGCTTTTTACTTCCACCCCTGTGGATGTCGGCTGTCGTTTCTGATAGCATCATTCCGCGGAGAAGGCCGATAATTTCACAATATTTACTAAATAACCGGTAAACTAGCAAGTACAAAATGAGTATTCTTTACGCGAAAACCATAAATAAAATTCCTGCCGCGATATTTGTTCACTACCAGCAGAGCTACACCCTAATTCGATCAAACCTCGAACCCATGCTGAACTAAACAATCCTAACTTCTGTTAGCTAATTATAAAAACAAAACAAGATTATACAATTTAGCATAATCTTTGAACAAAACAACAAAACAAAATAAAATCTCAGGACGTAGAAGGGAGGGAGGGATATAATAGGTGAAAAAGTTAAAAACTTTGGGTTTTGGGATATTTTTGCGGTTTGGACAGGGATTCCCCTGTAGCCAGCACACGACTAACATCCCTGGTCGTCGAATGAGCATCTACCACTGATGCCTTCTTTTTATTCCCAAAATTGGATGGAGAACTGCTCTGAAGAGGGTAAAGTGGAACGTTTGAAGTGGTGAACCCTTGCCCAGCACGGGACGAAGCCCTTAACTTTACCTCTTGAGCTCACAACACCATCTGTTTTTGTCCCTGCTCGATGCATTTGCCTTTTTATTTCTTTCGTACCGTTAACCCCCGCTGCTGAAACTGCGTCTACCGCTCCGACTGATTGTTATTTCATTCATTAACCGGTCCCTTTTTTCTTTCCTATTTTATTCTTTCTTTACCTACCCGATTTTATTTCTTCTTTCGGTTTACCAACCCGATTTACTCTACATTAATTTCTCTTTTTTGCCAAGGGAGTTTCTTCGGTAATTAGGGGTCTCCCGTAAACAAATTGCCTGAAAATAAAATGATTAGACACATATACACCAGGGAATAACCGGAACCGAAAATTACCGTAACCGGAACCAGCAACCGGAACCGTCCATTTAAACCGGATCCGGAACCGGAACCTGGTCTTCGAAATTTATGTATAGTAAAACAGATGATGGAAGAAACGAAGGTACAGTGGATTTAAAATGCATTAAAAATAACTTTTACATTAAACTTAATGTATTGCGATGGTATTATTGCCTTTCTGAAACTTTAAAGAGACTGAGGAAGCTAATAATGTTTATATATTTATCGATCAAATATGTCGGTTTTTGGACATCAGAGCAAAAAATATCTTCCACTATACACCATTGCGTATACTTTGTGAAATCGTTCTGATCAGTGGTCAGAGACACTGTTTAGGCTAGCGTTGGACAAACAGTGCCCGTCAGTTAGATCATAATGATGATAACTTTCTAGTCAGAATGCTATAAATGAGACACACTGTGATGCTGCTCGCACAGTTTCAATAAATACAGTTCATTGCCAAAAAAGCAGTTTCTAGCTGCGTTGCAGATAACGTTAGTTTACTTCAATTTAGACTGATTTACCAAGTTTACAAGCGTACTGGCGGGTGCTTGACGCAATTTATGTTAGCCAAGCATACCCTAAGTACTTCTGCGTAAGCCATACTCTGTTACCGAGTTGGACCGGTTTAATTCAAACGTTATCCCACAGACTTCTGGATGTGTAAAATAGCTGCTACAAGCATCGACCTGGCTTTGATTTAACAAACTCCTGCAGGTTATTATGAAAAATTCCTGCTCAAATTATGTGCCCTACTTACATTTCACACGGCAAATTGGTTAGTTAATCTTTTCTTTTGCTTGGTTGTATTGGAGCTTGATCATTGTATAATATATATATATTACATATGTTTGGATTACAGGAAGAAGCAAAAAACGTGGAAAATTTCAAATCGTGTTCCGGTTGCGGTTCCGGCAAAGGGCAAAAACCATACCGGAGCCGGAATTCCGGTTACTCCCTGATATACACATACCGGTTATAAAATACAATAAAATTATTTCAAATTTTGGCATATTTTTTTCTTTGGTAAAATAACCGGTTCTTCTGGTTTTAGCAGTTTCTTTAGCACGTTATTATTATTCTGTCATTTGGTCGTCTCTATCGATCATTCTTTTCACAATAATATCGGGTCTCAGGCTTA
>JASANE010021613.1:0-30173 GCA_030248225.1 Trileptium ribeirensis
ACCTGGTACCTGAAACCACTGTGTTGTAATACATGACTCTATCAACTAAATATTTTATTAGTAAAATATTACTAAAGAATCAGTGAGACTAGGAGAACGAGGACTGTAAAACTTACTCAGCCTAAAAGAAGTAAAAAGTGACCTAAATGAAACTTAGTGCCGTAACTATAAAAAGAACAACAATGTGAGGAGCGCCCAGCCTTAGTCTTATGCTTTATGCAGCTCAAATAGTCCTTAGCTCAGGGTTAGATTAAGTATATCGAGAACGGTCCAACATGTATGGAGTTTTACGCTTCAACGCTTTTTTATTTTGACCTGAAACCCATTCCGGTTTACCATTGTAATTTTTGTAACAATATCGGAGATACGGTTATTAATTAGCGTTTGTTAATGCCGGATTGATAACTATAAACGTGCAACAGGTAGACTGTTGTAGCTGCGCAAACAATATTATGTCCAACGGGAAGTTACTTTCAGGGTTGGGCACCGGAAAATACCAACGGAAAAAATGTTTTTTCCGTTTTTCCATATCCCCCCCCCCCCGCCCTCCCGGAAAAAATGGAAAAAAACTATTTCAGTATTTTCGGTTCGAAAATAGTTGGAAAACCGTTATGCAACAACATATTACGCCCGTGAGCATTATTTATACCCTTTTCAACAGCCTTTATATTTCATTCGTATTATTTATATGGTAGAAATGGTATAACTATTTCTTCCAAGCATCGACTAAATTTGTAATCTTAGCATAAACATAGCTTGCTTCCTCCACCGCATCAGAAACATGTGCCCGATGATAAATTTAAATTAAATAGGCCCGGTACTCTATTCAGAGCCATGGGATTTGTATCGAGCATATGAAAGCAGTACACTAGGTAGACACATGCAAGGCACACATGCCCACAGGTGGATATGGAACGGGGGTTGGTTAGCCATAAAGTCAGCCCCAGTCCAAGAAAAACCAAAAACCTAGGATTTACACCCGTTGGTGGTTATCCACCACCATCCCACTCCCCGCACCGGTCTGTTTACCTGTGATAGCCACCTGCGGGCATGTCTGGCATTTTTACCACGACGGGCCATAAACTAAATAGATCGACATAGACTTGAATAGGATCGTAGACTTAAATTGCGTACTCTATTCTATTAATGCGCTTCCAGCATCACTTGGAATGTGGGCTGTTTGACACCAGTTAGTAAGTTTACACAACACTAAAAATATGAATTACTTTCGCTATTAATTCGAACCAAATAATTATACGCACTCCTATCGATATTGCCAAAGTGTGGTTTTCACATAACCCTGCTCAAAACCAACCCTGGTTACTTTAAATGCTTACATGAGTCGCAGATTAGTCGTTCAGTTGTACCGTTAAAATGCAATCAGATATGAAGCAGCTTTAATACTAACCTGACGGTAAAATATAACTCAGGTAGGCTTCTCAAGTTGTTTCTTGTAAACATTAAATTCAACTTACCTGATTGAAATACATATATATATATATATATATATATATATATATATATATATATATATATATATATATATATATATGCAGGGCTGGTTTTTCCGGAAAGCTATAAAGTTGTAACCTTTATTGTTTTCCTTTGCCCACTTTGCTTTACAATAAACATTACACAACCATACGTAGTAGTTCCCTTGGCTAGGCGCAGTTACGATTGCGTACATATTATTTAACACAACAGTACGTACGTAGCAGTTCCCTTGATTGGGCACTATTAGCAGATGCATGAACAACCCTACGTAGCAGATCCCTTGACTGGACGCTATTGCGATAGCAGATGCGTTACGTAGCAGTACATAGTACCTCCCTTGGCTGGGCTCAGTTCCGGTAGCAGACATGGTATTTAAGGCAGCCGCACTAGACAGATATCTTGACTGGGCGCTATTGCAGTAGCCGACATAACATTATGCAGCCGTACACATTTAAGACCGCATCGTAACTACAAAAGGTATGGTTAATTTCAATTATTTCTATAATTTACATGTTCTAGTTACTGCCGCTGACAATCAAACAGGATCGTTCTAAAAATTCTGAATTTAACCCTTTTATGGCCAAGCTCAGCCTATGTTCGGGCGACTGGTTCGGCGGTGGGCTGTGAGTTTATCACCTCCTCGTGGTACACCCTGGGCAGCGAAAATTAAGGAATACGTGGTGCCATTTGTTTTCAAAAAAAATGGAAAATGCGTAATATAGAGATAGTCATATTGACCACTTTGCTTTCCGATGTCGAAATGAACATTACAGTCATCAGAGATAGAACTGGGTAAAATGGGTTACAATTTACAGTTATCAGAGATAAAAAACTGGGTAAAATGGGTCACAATTTCGGCCGGGTCACTGGGTCACTGAGTCACACCTTCCGTGGGTCACTGGGTCATGAGACGGTGACCAAGTTTCGTCTCTGCTGCAAAGCATCTCTCACGTCGTCATATATTTAATATTGATATAAAGGTATCGCCGGTGGAAACAAAATCTGCGGTGGAATTCCTTTGTTGCACCGTAATTTCTAGCCCAGGAGGTAAACCGACCGTTGCGGGGAGTGGGATAGTGGTCAACCGTCAAGGGGTGTAACCCTTAGGTTTGGGGTTGTTTAGGGGGCTGACTCTAGGGGTAACCACCGCCCGTCCCATATCCTCCTGTCGGCTTGTGTGCCTGGCCTGTGTCTGCGTGATTTACTGCTTTTATATGCTCATACAAATCCCATGGCTCTATTCAGTACCTCACCTATTTAATTTAAATTTGCCATCGGACAAAAGTTTCTGATACGGTGAAGGAAGCAAGCTATGCTTATGCTAAGATTATAAATTTAGTTGATGCTTGGAAGATATAGTTATACCATTTCTACCATATAAATCATACGCATGAAATGTAAATACTGTTTAACAGGTGTAATAATGCTCACGACCGTAACGTTTTGTTGTATAACGATTTTCCAAATATATATTTTCGTCTCCAAAATCCTGAAATAGTTCTTTTTCCATTTTTTCCGGGGGGGGGGGGTAGGAAAAACGGAAAAAACATTTTTATCTCGTGCCCGACCAAGTATATATATAATACAATGTAGTTGACGAACATTAAACCCCAATTGACGCACATTAAAACGGCCCGACGCACATTAAAAGAACCCCCTAAATGTGCGTCAATCAGTGGTTTTCTTAAGTTAACAGGTATAAATTCTTAATCAACGAGCGGAATATCATAAAAAAATATATTTTCCACTATAGAAACGAGTTAACTAACGCAGTTCAAAATTTCGTGAGAATCCATGTTGCCGTTGCTTAATAAATTGACATTAACTCAGAGGCCAATAATTTGTCAAAAAATCACTGCAAATTTGTATCGCACACTTGGCTCCATTACTATAATTCTGTCTTAAACTCTCTTTTGCAAAGCAAACGTATCCAGCTGTACCTGGTTACGATACTCAGAATATTATTGCCACACTTGGTGCGTGCGAGGATTAACAGATAGACCAAAGTAACCCCGAGGGGCGAAAGTAAAATGCATGCCATGCCGTTCTCAATATACTAAGCCTAAGCCTTAGATTTAGCCTAAGCTTGAGGCCGAATTCTCAGTGCAACTCGTTGCTTTTGGAATAATTATTTCTGACAGTTTCAATTTTAGTTGGCCGATAAGGAAGCGATCTTCCTTTCCAAACTCCCAAAAGTCCCAACGGAGCATTTAGTTTATATATATCACGGTCCCGGGGTGTCGTTGCTTCGTAAGCTGTATCACGAATGTATATAGATGTCAAGCTGGCGTCTTACCAGAACAAATGTCAAGTCCACCGGTACCTGTTCTCAAATCAGCGTTTGAGATGTGGGCGAACATTGTTAGGCCCAATATTCTACGCCTTCAAAAGTTTTCGAAAGTGTTATAGGTCCGTCGATCTAACTGGATAGGTCTCGCACGCACACAGCAAGACTGGTCTGATCGCGCTGTCGTACCCTTGTCGCAATGCTGGCGCCTCTCTTCAACCGTAGGTGTTTTGTCAGCCCGCAGGATGCAGCCCGTGCTTTGGCGACATGACTTTGCATTTCAATGCAGGCGACCGGCTAGCGGAACTTATGGCCGTTTAAAGGACAAGGCGGAGATTAAAGTATTTGATCGATCATGCTGCGGCTGGGTCGAAACCCACACTGTTCATCCCCGAGTAAATCGCTCACTGTCATTGTTTGAAGCGATTCACTATGATAAATTCCGAAACTTTTAAATCTATATTTAGCAGCAAGAGGACATTATAATTTTTGCAGATAAACTTATTCCGCTTTTTCTGCGAAAAGATATTACGACTGTAACTCTCTATTCCTCACTATATTGTTCACTATGATAGATTCCGAAACTTTTAAATCTATGTTTAGCAGCAAGAGGCCATTATAATTTTTGCAGATAAACTTATTCCGCCTTTTCTGCGAAAAGATATTACGACTGCAACTCTCTATTGTATTCCTCACTATATTGTTCACTATGATAGATTCCGAAACTTTTAAATCTATGTTTAGCAGCAAGAGGCCATTATAATTTTTGCAGATAAACTTATTCCGCTTTTTCTGAGAAAAGATATTACGACTGCAACTCTCTATTGTATTCCTCACTATATTGTTCACTATGATAGATTCCGAAACTTTTAAAATTATGTTTAGCAGCAAGAGGCCATTATAAATTTTGCAGATAAATTTATTTCGCTTTTTCTGCGAAAAGATATTACGACTGCAACTCTCTATTGTATTCCTCACTATATTGTTCACTATGATAGAATCCGAAACTTTTAAATCTATGTTTAGCAGCAAGGGGCCATTATAATTTTTGCAGATAAACTTATTCCGCTTTTTCTGCGAAAAGATATTACGACTGCAACTCTCTATTCCTCACTATATTGTTCACTATGATAGATTCCGAAACTTTTAAATCTATGTTTAGCAGCAAGGGGCCATTATAATTTTTGCAGATAAACTTATTCCGCTTTTTCTGCGAAAAGATATTACGACTGCAACTCTCTATTCCTCACTATATTGTTCACTATGATAGATTCCGAAACTTTTAAATCTATGTTTAGCAGCAAGAGGCCATTATAATTTTTGCAGATAAACTTATTCCGCTTTTTCTGCGAAAAGATATTACGACTGCAACTCTCTATTGTATTCCTCACTATATTGTTCACTATGATAGAATCCGAAACTTTTAAATCTATGTTTACCAGCAAGACGCCATTATAATTTTTGCAGATATACTTTTCCGCTTTTTCTGCGAAAGATATTACGACTGCAACTCTCTATTGTATTCCTCACTATATTGTTCACTATGATAGATTCCAAAACTTTTAAATCTATGTTTAGCAGCAAGAGGCCATTATAATTTTTGCAGATAAACTTATTCCGCTTTTTCTGCGAAAAGATATTACGACTGCAACTCTACATTCTTGAGGTATGACTTCGGCACGCCAGACTTTTGATATTAGAGTGTAGATGGCTCGCTAACCAAGTATTACCCAGTTTATAGCATGCAGGATAAATATCGTCTCAGGAAGCCGCTCGACCGTTGCGAAAAATTTTACTGCTTATGTGACTAGTTCTCACGGGGTCTCGCTGCTGCAATTACAACAGCCAGCGAATCCCAAGTCGTCCTCATGGAAGAGACTCTCTGGTGCTTCTCGGGTTAGCAGAGTATCGAAATACTGACAACAGCCGGCGAATCCCAGGTCGTCCTCATGGAAGAGACTCTCTGGTGCTTCTCGGGTTAGCAGAGTATCGAAATACTGACAACAGCCGGCGAATCCCAGGTCGTCCTCATGGAAGAGACTCTCTGGTGCTTCTCGGGTTAGCAGAGTATCGAAATACTGACAACAGCCGGCGAATCCCAGGTCGTCCTCATGGAAGAGACTCTCTGGTGCTTCTCGGGTTAGCAGAGTATCGAAATACTGTCACCAACGCTCTAAATCTGCTCTGCCTCTGTCACCAGCGGACATCCATTCAGGTCGCGCACTATGCGATCGACCATTTTCAGTGGTTGCGACAGTTTCTTCGTCAGCCGAAATACTTTCTTGACATCGTGAACCGCTGTATGTGATAGTTCGGATGCAATATCATTAAGATGTCGATATTGTCAATATATACATTTATACTTATATATACTGTAAGCGTGATACGCGAACCAGTACAAAAAAATATGCGATTATATATATTAAGAGAGCTTAAAGAACGCTCAGTAATAAAACTACGTTTTTATTTTAGTAAAAGTTAAAAGCTTCTATAAATGGGGTATTTTACGATTCAGCGACTCCAACTCCAGAGAATAGGTAAGCAAAAATTTAGGCAAACATAATCGGGCAGCCTGGTAATACCCGAACAGATACGATTTTTCATAGAGATATCGGGAGTTTCTATTATCCGAAATTATCGTTAACCCATAAACTATATCGTCAGCTCGAACACGAACAATATATACAAACAATAGAAATATAATTTGAGAACATTATTTACGAAAAATTACATTTGATTTGACTATTGAAATTTAGATTTTAAGCCTAATTAAACATATAAAAACTTATACAAGCATAATCTGTTCCAACTACAGGCAGTACTATGTTCTATTCATACGTGCCGGAAATCACTTGAGGTTTCAAATCATTCAGAGTTCCAAGTTTTACTAATTCTGATTCCAGATATCTTTCCACAAATTAGTTAGTGAGCAAAAGACCCAAGAAATCTATATTGGTTCCTACAGGTCATCTGTGCATAAAATATAGAGGGGTAAATCGAAAATTAAACAGAAAATCTAAATAGTGATCATAAAACGCTTGAACAAAACAATACAAGTATTATTACTACAAAAGTTTGTAATACAATAGTTTGTACATCACTAAATTTTTATACGGTATCACACAAGTCCATTAAGCTCCAAAAATTTTCTCAACTTTTAAATATATTCCATGTTTTTGCGACCACAAAAATTATACAAGAATGCAACAATAGGTTTAGCGCTTTTCCGCATGAATTAGTGTGCATTTCGTATAATGTTGAACAATCTTTTCCAGTAGCGGCGGACTGAAATTGAATCGTTTGGATACAAGCCTTGTACGTTAGCCATGACGCAGTCTTGGAGCTGTTGCTCGGTTCCTGAAAGAACCTCCCAAAGCGAGCAAACAACACACGCTTCAAGAGAAACTCGTCTAGTAGATCACATTTGCAATGTACGCTGGTACAATTTGGCGATTCTATGCTGGAAAGGGTTAAAAAATCATCATTGGCTGAGTGATTAATAATATCGGAAACACAATCGTCATGCCGCCTATGCAACTACTCATATTGCTGCTTCGCGAATGATGTCGCCAGAAAAAAATATTTTCACTTTAATTTCAAACAAAGCTAGCTAATAGTTTGGCTTATTTCAGACGGTGTCAGTGAACCGTCGTTGCTTTTTAGTTTTGCTGAGGGTTTCCGCCACCCCGTGGGGTCATTTTACATAGGGCCTACAGGATACCCTAGAAACACCGCATTGGCAAGCATAAAACACCGAAATACTACATTGCCAAAAGGAGGTATCTAGGGGAGTGCCCGACGCCCTCATATTTTGTTATATGGTGTGGGTGTCACTGTCACCGTCTTTCCGGTATAGTCAACACTACAGGGACAATAGTCCCAACTGTTGGGGACATTATAACGTGAATCCCGCATTAGGGGCCGGACGTTATATGGTTAGGAGGAACAGCTTAAAGCAGGCGAGGTAGCTCCCCGACTTAGGCTTTCTATATGGCAGCGGTGTGTAGCTTATGCTCGGACTTAGTACATCAAGAACAACATATCATTAATTTCACATCCGCCCCTGAATGTTACCAATCTATTGGTTTGCCAAGTTTTATCGCAAAAAATTATGAGGGTCTTATCAGTTTCACATTGGACATTTAACCGCTTCAGAGGAATGACTTGCTGAGCAGTAAAGTACTGGATTGGATCACATAAGATACGTACAGCAAACCATCTATCATTCACGAAGAGCAAACACCGTAATTGTGGTTCGGACAAAGGAAACCGCGGATAACGTAAGAAAAAATTTAGAGTCGGAGGTTCTGGATCGTGGTAACCTTCGACTTAGGTGTAGTGCAAATCTCATACAAGAACCTTAGCATAGAATAAGGTTTAGCATATCGAGAACGGCATGGCCTACATTCATTCCATTTCCGCCCCTCAGGGTCCCTTGGGTCAGAAAACATTTTTAATTAAGCCATTAATTTCACCGTCAACACAACAAAGCCATGTTTTTTCAATTAGGCATACACAGCATTACCTTACATTATAGTGTCAAAGGCAAAAGCTACTATACACCACCATTGTTGCCTGCAATATCAGGCGCAGATGCATTAGGCAATCACTAAACACGCTCATTAACAGTTTTAAACTCACGTTTGAACAAAGTTTTATTAATAATAGTAACGTAGGTATGTATATCATCAACCAATATTTTTATTATACATATACAAACTTCAAATGATGTGGTATAAGTTTAGGATATATACCTAGATAATGTGTATTTATGCTGGATTTTAGATTAGTTCAACCAGGAGTGCATAGTAAATTGATTCTTGATTAAGTAGAAGATGTATAAAAATAAATGGATCCCGGATGTTTCCGGCGTCTCCCATCATTTGATACGTCACATACATAACTATATGTATGATCTTACATGTTATGCGGCGTTCACGTTATAATGTCCCCGTTGTTTGGAACTTTTGTCCCCCTGTAGTCACGACATTTTACAGTATAGACAGTCAGGTTCACACCCACACCGTAAACTGTTTTCCGATGGTGTACGACACACCCCTAGCTACCATATTTTTTGTTTACAGTGTCGTACACACCCTTAACTATCAATTTCGCGCGAATTGACTGTAATGGATATCTTCTGTAGCTAATGCGATATATTAGCTATGCTGTGTAGATTTTTTATAAATTTCGGTAATTGTATCTATACTATATCAACGTTGACAAGATTATACCGCACACCGTCAAAACTACAAAGAAAATACAGTGTGCTTAACATCGCGCACACCTACATGCTATATGTGGATATCGCACCATACCGCAAAGGTAAGAACAAAATTAATACCCCAGGAAGTTTCCCATGCCCCAAAACCCACAAGTGCAAGACATTAAGCCTCCCAGGACGTATAGAACAGTAAAGTTAGGAATTTTGGGTCGATAACCATGGCGGCGCCATACCCCGTACCCATAGAGCCACGGATCGCAGAGCAAAATCAATACCAGCAATGAGTTTGCCATGCCCGAAAACCCCCCAGTAAAACTTTTCAGCTGCCCAGGACGTCAGAACAAATTTTCGAATTTTGGGTCGGGGAACCTTTGGGGTACCATACCTCAAACCCCACAACTCTAGAACCGGAGCCTTAATCGAAAAACAAAAAAAGAGGCATCGGTATTTATCATTTTACTATAAAATACAACCAACCAGAGAAAAAATTCGAAAGTTAAGATAAAAATAACCTTGCTTCCGTGAAGGGTACTAAAAAACCCTCATTTTGACCTCTGACCCCGAACCATGGGGCAAAAACCGGGGTACCCATGGAACCATGGGTCGCAGAGCAAAACCGGCACCGGCAATGAGTTTCCCATGCCCGAAAAGCCCCAGGCAAAACTTATCAGCCGCCCAAGACGTCAGAACAAATTTTCAAATTTTTGTTGGAGGAACCATTGGGCGCCATACCACCGCACCTCAAACCTCATAAATCCAGAACCGGAACCTTCATCGAAAAACAAAAAAGAGGCATCGGCATTTGCCATTTTACTATAAAATAAAACCATCCAGAGAAAAAATTCGATAGCTAAGATAGAAATAACCTTGCTTCCGTGAAGGGTACTAAAACGGGGTAAAAACCCACATTTTGCCGCCTGACCCCGGAACCAGACCCCAAATCAAAAACGCGCGTGGAATCGGGTAAGTCGACTATGCCGGTTCGAATGAGCCCATGATCATGAAAATCGGTTGAGGCGTTATCGACTTATGGCGGGCCACACACACAGACGCAATTTAAAAGATTTTACCCCTGCAACACACAATCTCCATTATACGTTTCACTACGTTCTGATTAAGCATGAACCTAAGTCCTGGAGGGGAGCTCACCCACCGTCCCCACCCCCGCTCTAATATGTTCATTTTCTAACGATATAACGTATTTCTCATCAGAGTCACCTTTGTCGACAGAAAATACTATTTTTGCACATTATACACTGTTTGAGAGAATCTGCTGTATCTATTTTAATTATGCATACATTATTAATGACAAAGCATCGGTAATAATTATTTTTTCAAAACGATTGTATAAAGCTATAACTTCCTAATGCAATTCAATATAATATGTGAGCTTTAGAAAGAAATAAAAATTTATTGCAAAACCCAGCGGTTAACATGCATATACATAAATTATATCTAACCACTGTTTCGAGAGAGAGCTATGTTTAAGAGAACCGCTAGGGGGTGGCTAGCTCGATACGAAGTTGATAAACTTTGATCAAAATTTATACTAAAATTACTTCCTGAAGCCAAAACCTTCACAAATTTTGTTTCAAAATCTCTTTTTCTGTCCATCAGAAGCGTTTTGGCAGTGTTTCTGACACGATTTTTAACCTTTTTGTCATGGGAAAATGCCCCCCCTCGCAAAACTTCCAGCGGATGGTGTCTTGTAATTCCAATTCCAAGAACTGTTGAATCCACCTTTGCTACATACTTGGCTTCCGTCGTATTGTGTTACAGACATCACAAAGGATCGGCATGGAACGCTGCTATTCCCATTCCCCCAATGCTGCTGCCCCTGGTGTCGTCATGCAGCGTATGTGTAGGAATTTAGTTTATCTGTATGCAAATGAGATTTAGTGATTGACACTTTCACGTGATTTTCGATATAGCTGGTGTTTTCGAGGTAAGATGTCGAGTAGAGTTTTTGTTTATCCGATCGGCAAGATGTTAACGGCGGTTTCCGTGACTGATTTCCAATTTCATTACATTCGCCTCATCATATTAATCTAAATGGTGATACCCGTAAATTGTGTATGGATGACATCATCATCACGTCTGCTAATGTCGTCTATCGTCATGATCATCGCGTCTGCTAATGTTGTTCATCATCATCATCATCAACTACAAACTGTGCATCTGTCAGTGTCACGCCAATAACACGTTATGTGTCCCTTGGGATGTCCGTAACAATAACACAACTAGGTTCAACATCAGCATCGCTTTATCACGTCGACATCCACTCACCAACAGATACCCCTCGACACCGCTGTCGACGCGTCGGCATCTCCTGAATTCAGAGTAGTATACCCCGTCGACGTCACCGGACATCGGTGTCACCTCTGCGCCACCGGGCGCCTGTTTGGGCAATACGTCTAAGACATCCAACGTCGTCGCACCTACCAGCAGTTCCGATTTGCCACAACCAGCCACAAACGTAATTCGGGCCGTCGTCATCTGTTCCTGATCCGCATTGATCTCGGTCATCGTGGTACATTCGCCTCGACAGCCAGCCCGAGTAAGTGTCGTTCTGTGATCATTCTGTGTTATTTCGCCACAGATGGAGAGCCCAGACATACTTCATACTATACTGAAAAAGTGGTAAAGTTTGGCAACTATTGGTGCCAAAATTTAGCAATTATTGTTCCGCTAGTGTTCCGTGGGGTTAATAATATTCCAACAATATTGGTTAAAAAATTGATAAATAACCCTCTAATCCAATCAATCACCCCCAACAAATTTAGAACTTAAATTGTAAAAAAATTTAGAAAATTAAACTTTTTGAAGGGGGTATTTTTTGAAATTTAGCTCATAGCTAGAAAACGGCTGCTCTGACAAAAAGCCCAAAGCTGCAGTTCTCGTTGAGAGGATTCTGTCAAAAATTGGTAGTCTGTATTTATCGATCCAATACCCCAGGCAAGAGTTATAACCTAAAATATTCTGCGTTACCCAAATGGCCAAATTTAATAATTCCCCAATTTGTGTTGGTTTTGTGAAAGTTTGGGAAGGAAATCAGAAGAGCAACGCAAATACAATGTTTAGATCCACAACTAACATTTCATATAACACGTGGAATTAAAAATTGCGAAAATCCATCAAACTGGCAAAGATTTATTTGAAGAAGAGAAAAAAGTTTTTCCCAATTATACGCAAATTGAGGAAACTCCGCTCGCACCGTTTCAATAAAGCGGTAGCGGTCATTTATTCAATTCTAAATCCACTGCTTTTCTCTGACAATCTGAGTGTCATCAACAAATTTTGTCAAGACATTAGAAATTAAGTTAAATTTCAGTTTTCCATTGGAAAAGTTAAGTTTGCCCCATATCTATCTATCGGCTCACTATATTTTGAAACATATATACGGCAACTTTTCATATCCCTGTATATATTAGTATGACAATTCCTAGTATGTATCTCTACAGTGAATAAGATATACAAACCAAAAATTCCGACAGAAACATCTGCAATTCTAATATTCTATTTCGATGTAGAGTTTGCGGGGGGAACTTCAATATTGTAGTACAGACAACGTAGCAAACAATGTATAAGAATGTTTTTCAGTTTTTGGCTAATCGAAGAAACAATATTATAGGCTCAACGTAACGAAACCTGGTTCCTATTCTGAACTGGGCAATATCATCTGATGTCGAAAAGGGGCATTTAGCAACCAGTTCTGAAGGACCTATGTAGTATGAATTATCGGTGTCGAACCAATCGATAAACAATTATATAAATCATTTCACGAAATCAGAATTTCAGCAGTAATAATTATTATAATACAGTCACTCAATAGAATGTATTGGATACAGAAACTACAGTTCTTGTCCAAGCCCAGATATGTCGATAATAGTCTCATTGAACATTTCCCAGCGTCACCACAGCTGCTAAGGATAATTATTACTAAGCCTACATCTTTTCAGCCAAGCCTAAAAATCAAATGTACGCCTGACTCAGTCACAATCGGCGTGCTTAGCTCACCAATTTTCAGCGAAAAGGCGGCATCTTCGAAAGGTTTTTGCATTTGGCCACGGCCGAACGCTCCGAGGTCGCCTGCCTTTTTTGCCGACGAACAGTCGGACAGCGTTTTGGCAATTTCTTTGAAAGTTCGCTCGCCGCTAAGGATTTCGTCCCGATACGCCTTGATCAACTCCAGAGCGTCTTCCTTCGTGCGAGTAATGTTCTCCTGACGCCATGACGACGGACGCCGTGAGTCCCGATGCTTGACCAGAATATGCGAACAGCGAACCTAAAATTGGACAATAAATTATGGAAAACAACTAGGAACTCGATGTTTGACCAGGATATGAGAACAGCAAACCTAAAATTGATCAATAAATTATAGATAAAAAAATTTTAGGTATACACTCGATGTTTGACCAGGATATGAGAAAAGCGAACCTAAAATTGGACAATAAATTATGGTATATACTCGATATATATACTCGACAGCGAAAGCAAGGATGGCGCGTCTAAGCTCAATGACTGTTAGAGTTTTCCAACGTTAGAGAATACCTTTCGATCTTAAAAAGGCCAAAATTCACCAGGAATATGACGAAAATTTGGAATTTCACGTGTTATTTTTTCGCATTGTAAGTTAATTAATAGCGGTTACTAGTCGAGCTAAAATCGGTTTCAGCGATAAACTCAATAATATTTTGTCGTGTAAGTCCTACTTAAAGAAATGGCCTTCTGCTGAACCCTACTGAGAGCCAGGATTCAGAGATGGTACTAATAGAATGTTGTCGCATACGGGTAAGTTAGAGAAGTGACCTTCCGCTGATCAGAGTGTTGCTGACACCCATTGAGTTTTGGTCGACCCTGTTGTCATCGATAGTCAGTGCTAGTACCATAAAGTCTGATACATAATAAATCGAACCACTGTTAACAAAATCATTATGTGGGTTGCCCATGCTTAGAACTAAAAACTATTTTTCAGCACTGGGTTTACCCATGAAGTAATAACAAGCAGTATTAATATGCGGCGTCTGAGGGTGTTTCCAATTTAGAGCCATTCCCAGTAGACATCGACAATTTTCCTATATAAACGTACATGCTACTATCAGAGAATAACCGGAACCGGGACCAGCAACCGGAACCGTCCATTTAAACCGGATCCGGAACCTGGTCTTCGAAATTTATTTATTTATTAGTAGCCTGCTGCATATGAGACTAAAACCGTTTTCAAAAATTTCGGCATCAGCAGAAAATATTAAAACGTCCAGCGATAAGATTCAATGTATATATATAACCTTTTTAAGAGCCGAAGTATAATGCATGTTATGCCGTTCTGGATATACTAAGAATAAGCCTGTCTTAGCGTAAGCTAAGCTCCCTATATGAGCCATGTACTAAGCCTAAGCTTGTTGTTTTTTCTAACGTTATAACGGCAGGTCCCTAATGGTGACATGGGCCCGTTAATGTGTATCAGTGACAAGCGCAATAAAACATACTTGTATCATAACGGATACAACTCAAAGAACGATAAATCTATTACCATCGGCTACGTTTACGTTTATCGCCACATATGTTACAAACCATTTAACATGTACTTGTAGGTCTACCTACTCGCTCAGGAACAGGAGTTAACAATAATTCCCATTTTAATAAAAGAATTCAAGCCAAATTCTTGTCTTATCTTCCATAAAAATATGTTACTGCCAAAGTGATGTGACCCAAATTTTCGTAGCCTAGGTAGTATTATCATATTGCAGGCGTAATATAATTTCACTGCAAACATTGTACAAAATCGTAATACCAATGAATTCGACAGTCTAATTAACACTATAGTAGTATCGTCCACCCTCGACAAGCATAAAATTCATTCATCGTGTTTTTTATTATTATAAACCGTTATAGATTCATAAGATTATGTTCTCGTTCTGGCTGAGACTTAAACCGTTCCAGTTATTCACTGGCTGATATAGATATCCGTAGTTGTGATGCATCTAAGTAATATTGACACGCAGCTTTTGTTTTGCTATTGAAGTGCAGCGGTGCTAGGCGCAAACGTCTCATCGTAGCATCTAGTAATGGTACAAGCATTAAAATATTGTGTACATACTACTACACCGATTTTTGTGGAGCATGATGGTAATTTTGTCATATCATAAATATATAGCATAATAAAATAGATTTCTTGCTTTCAAATTTCCACAAAAAATCAACATGAGAATCCCGAAACCTCGTTCCTATATTTATGAAAGGAGGCTACTGACAGCCAAGTCTGCAAATATTTTAGCAAAACCAAAACTTCGAAACCATCTTGACAATATCATATTATACATTTTCAGGTAATTAGGGCAATGGCTGGAGATATATAATAAAACTACACATGTAAATATCTGGGCTTTGCATTCGCTGATAATTTTGCTGTGGGGCATGAACCACCTCCCCTCCTGGTTCCGATTTTGCCAGTTTTCCGAGATAAAAACTATTGAAAATCGTGTCAGAAATACTGCCAAAAAGCTTCCGATGGAGAGAAAACAATCTTGAAGCAAATTTTGTCTAAATTGACGAAATTTTTGGCGTCCGAGTGGAATTTTATGTACTTAGACAGATTGGAAACAAAAACATTTGCCATAGGGCAGTGAACCGGGGGAGCCCAAAATTTCGTCAGGGGTATTTAACCGGGGGTACCATTTTGAAACATGGGAACCGAAAAATGCCAGCCCCCAACCCCAATCTGGAAAGCTCACAATAAATATAGTTCCAACAATTGTGTTTACAATTACAAATTCCGGGAATACACCATCAGAAAGAAATTTTGGAAATTTTCAAACACCAAATAATATTCTAAACATAACTAAACGCAATCCCGAAAAACTTGTAGAAAATGAAGCTAGCTAAAAAGTTGAAAAACATAATAGGTGAATTGACATAAACCTGAAAACAAAAAGGCCGGATTGCATTCCAATTTATGGATTTCAACAAATCTTCTTCGCTTCGCTCGCGCGACTTGTTACTAACCACTCACCTGATGCTGTCGTGTTGACGACGACTGAGAAGGAAAAGCGGACTTGCTCGGTCGATGCCACTGCGACTTGGCGGTATAAACATTGAAATAGTAGGGCGTTCCAGAGTTGCGACTCATTCGCTTCTCCCATCCCTTAGGAAGTTCGCTGTCTTCATCATAAGCTTTTGGATCCGCTGTTTTTGGTGGCTCGCGGCCTTCGGGCAGTGAGCTCGACGAAGCTGAGCTGTCGACCGTCGAAAGTCCAGCCGAGTTGGGCGGGTCGGAAGAGACCTGAGACTCGTCTGATAGGCGAGACTTTTTAGGCGCTGGTGGCGAAATAGCGCTAGCTTTTAAAGGCAATACTGAAGACATTGTATGTGTGTAAGCTAAATGAGTTTAGCAGAGAAATATTACAATCAATATATATATATAATTATTGTACTAAAATATTACAATCAATACAATATATATATAATTATTGTACTAAAATACACATACCTATAAATAGACCGACAAATGCAAATCAATTTAGCGCAACTTTCGTGAGAAATTCTTCCATTGTCAGCGTTGATTTTCGAAAAATCCATCGCTTTGGGACATTAGTTCCATTTCTGGTTGTCTTATAGAACTAACAATATCGCACGGGAGATTCAACAAACCTCCAATGTCTCTAACTAGCATTTGAATGAATATGTGCATGCGAGCCCAATGCAAGATTACTTCGCCAAAGACCTAAATTTTTAAGCCTAAAATATTCTTTTGCTGTTAATTCCTTGATTAGAATATCATTGGGCAGTATACCTAAAATTGTCTCAATGCCAGGCACCGGTATGGATTTGATTGCACCAGTGATCGTGAGACAGGTCGACACGTGATTCCGCTCTAACATTCTACAGTATGCGACTAATTCAATCCTGTGCCACAACCAAACCACTTCATAAAGAAGTGTTGGAAGGGCAAATGTTATATAAAGAAAATAGATGGCTTGAGGGAGCAGCTCCAGCTGCTTCCAATAAATCTCTTAAGAGAGAAAATAAACCTAAAATGTCTTAAGCCGTGATTCTTCGATGTGAGTCTTCCAAGTTCAACCTTTATCTAAGACTAGACCAAGATATTTAACCTTGACGTCTAGTGGAATAGTCTCGACCACAATACGAATACCCGTTACAAAGTTCAGTCGTCTTTTTCCTGTAACTACGACGCCTTTACACTTTCCTGCATTGACGGAGAGAGCTGTATCACAGCGTCACACATGAAGTGCATTTAGAGATCGTTTAAATCTATTAAAAATGGCCCTTAGACATCTAGAAAATGTTAAAAGGACAAGGTAATCAGAGTAGCTTACACGCAGAACCGATTATAGTTAAGTCTGCTAATAATACCATTTACTTACAACACATGTGAAAGTAATCCTCCCTGAGGAAAACCTCTAATAGCCCTGACGGCTTACCTAGCATGTCCCTTTTCAGCTGCAACCACTGTGGTAGTTAATAGCTTATGTATACAAAGTTTGATGAGATTTGGAATACCAAATTCATCCATATATACTTTGTAAAATAAACTCCAATTTAGTGCAGTCAAATGCTCCAATGTCTAGGAACACTGCATACACAAATTTGTCAGAAAACATTTACTGTACATTGAATGGTACAATTTTTTCCTTCACGATAGGCATGTAGTCATGTAATTTAGTCTTGCTTAAAAAGTGATGTGTATTAAACTTCGACAGTCGTGTCGCAAAAAAATTAATATTATCAATCTTGCAGTAACAAACTAGAACGGCGTGCCTAGGCTTAAAACTCCAAACTATGGTGGACTCCCAATACCTAAGTTTCCCAAGGCCCTAGAACTAAAAATAAAGAACTGGGACAACTTAAGCCTAAATTCCCTTGGCCCGTTCGTGAGTTGATTCCAAACACCGTTTGATAGTCCGTCCATCTTTGCCATCACCGCGTAATGTGTAATGACGTGCTTTTGTCATTGGGACCTGGTGTAAAGCTCATTTGCCTTGAATTTATGTTGAACGGTATCTTATTTGAACGACCATTTGGTTATTCGTGATTTATTTTCTGATACTCGGATTGATCACCGTTTTGTGTTTATTTTTGATCACCGATTTTGTTTCAATCGTTCTTCCGTTCACTTGTGTTGGTCGTGTATATTTGGTTCTACTTTTATAGAACCATACTTTTGGTCGTTTGGTTTTGCTTCGATGATTCCAAAAGCGTTGAGAATTTTACGTCGTTGTTGTTACAAGAATCGTTTGCTCAGCTGAATTATCTGCCGATTCGTTATTTCGTTCCACTCGGTCGTTGTTGCCTTCATGATTTTGTTCTCTTTTGTTCGTTGTTTTCATTTCCTTTCGCCTTGTCGGATCCCAGTCTCAACACCACCACCGTTACTATTAATAATTTTATTTTAATCTTACTCATTTTCTAAGTATTCATATAAATAGTATTTTACAATCTTTATATAATTTATTTCGCAATCTTTATATAATATGGTTCTTTAGTTCTTACAGTTATTTCTAATTATCATGAAGAGATTTTAGCTTTTGGCTTTAAGATTATTCAACAATTCTATATAATTATTTATTATATAATCATTATCATCAACAATGTTTTATTCAGTTCTGGTCCCATAGGTATGATCATGTTTTACTCCTTGTAAAATTTGTTCTTAGGTAGTATAAATTTTTATACAAGGAGCGCAATACCATAGGGCTTCCAGGGGATCATCCTCTAGTCCTACACAAGCTTGGTGGAACCATAAGAAACATCTATTGCATTGGACCCATTTAATAAGTAAACACGTTTCGTTATCCTCTTTCCAGGAACCTTTACATTTGCCAAAGTAATAATTTTCTGGAGCTAAACGTTGACGTGATTCTTTTTCAATACGTCTTAATTTGGCTTCGTATCCCGCATAGTCTTCTCAACTTCCCCGAAATGTTTACATTGGGCACAATTATACCATTTTTCTCGTTGGGTTGCACTACCAACTTTCACTAATAAAATGTTCCGGAATTTAACTTCGATAATTCGAAAAAGTTTGTCGAATTCTGGGTAATAAACGCTACTATACGGGCCCATTAAAGACTTGTTTGGGGTTTTCATGATCCCTAAGAGGCTGTTGTTGAATGTTCTTTTCTTTGTTCTCTGGTCGAACTATTGTTTATATTGATTTTGTGCCTAAAATAGTCTTTTTCGTACCCGTTCACATGCTATTGTTAACTTTTAGATGATTTGTGGAGCGTATCCTTCGTCCGTGGTTGCTGTTAGATATCCGTGGATTGGATTTTCTCCGAATAAATCAGGATCTCGACCACGTAGTAGAAGAAATGGTCTTTGTCCGGTTGAAGCATGTACCGCTTTTCTGTATGCAAAGCATAGTGGTTCCAGGAATTCTTCCCATTTATCGGGGACAAAGTCTGTTGTTGGTTTGAGCATCGCTTTTGAGCGTTTGATTCCATCTTTCGACTAATCCGTTCGCTTGATTATGATAAGGTGCCGAAAATACTTTCTTTGTTCCAACTAATGCCAATTCCTTTGTAAAGTTCTCGGCAGTAAATCATGTTCCTTGATCGGTTAATACTACTCGTGGAACTCCATGTCGACATACGATTCTTTCGATGAAAAAAATTCGTGATTGTACTAGCCGTTTGGTGTGGTACTGTGAATGCTTCAGGCCATTTCGTGATGTAATCCATAAAACAGATGATGTATTTGTCACCAGATTGAATTGCTGGTAAAGGCCCGATAATATCGATACCTAGCATATGAAATGGTGCTAGTGCTTTGATCGGTTGTAGTGGGTTTCTTCGTTTTGAACCTTGTCGGAATCGGGCGCACGGTATACATTCTTCAATGTATTGTCGTAGATCGCGAGTCATAGTCACCCAGAAGAATTTTGTCATTTTCGACCATACTTTTTCAAATCCTAAATGTCCTCCGTATTTTGATGTATGGTACATTTTGAATAATGGTTGTCGAAAATCAGCAGGTATTACAATTTGGAATTCCCATGGTTCAGTTTGTTGTGGTCGATCTTTTCTTCGTAATCGATATAGGATATCGCCAAAAATAATGAACTGGGTTTCCTGTGCTAGGATCTATCTCTTTTCGAATTCAGAAGTCGTATCTAAGAATTCGTATTTTCGTTGTAATATTTGAACGAATGTATACATGGATCTTCATTTTGTGCACATACCAATTCATCTGGTACCCATGGTGGTTCTAACCGAAAATATTGTGAGTACATTTCGGCCTGTTATTTAAGGTTTTTTCGGTTAGTCTGGTTGATCCAATTCCTCCTCCTAGCAATACGTAATGTAGTTATTCGTTCAGTTGGTGTATTGCTAGCAATAGAATATAATGACCTTTGATATGGGTCAGCAACACTACGTAGAGAAAAATATAGATAAGCTAATACAAAGTGCAATAATTAGGCCGCACTTAATCACAAGCCACGTCGGTGTTTCACACTTTCAAGTAAAAAATGAGCAAGTAAGCGAGTATTTAAAGTTGAATTTTTACGGTAGTTGTGAATTCGCCGACCGCTGAACTTAGTATGTTTTTACTAAGTGTAAAAGTATAAAATCGTAAAAAGTATGTAAAAGTATAGTTTATAGTAAGTATAAAACACTATTGATAGTTTTGCAGCTAAAATGCAAAGAGATAAAGCTAGCCTGTACTTATAAACAATCGCGTATTAAAAAATAAAGTCTTTACCGCAACAAAAATTTTCAAACTGTGTAATATGACACTTATAGAACGCGAGATGGAACCGGGTTTCCGGTTAATTTTGGCTCACATTTATAACCCTGTAACTGGGTCCCAAGGTCACGGTGTGTGAGCTTATATTTAACCTGCCTGATTCAGTAGCCAAACGGACTCTGCTCTATACTGTACTCAACATAAAATAATAGGGATTTTTGCATTCTTCTTTCTCTGCTTTGCTACTCCGCAAAGACGCAGTGGAAACTAAACTGCACCTAAACCAAGCTCTCCGACTTTGATTGCTCTAAATCGGGATTAAGACTTCTTCCAGAAAGGTGGAAGGTTTGTAGAAAGGTGTTGTCCGTTGGGCTGGTTTTAGGGAATGTTCATGCCGTGCAGCATGAAAAAAAAAGGATTTAACGCGCTCGACCGTAAGTGTGTTCCTTTTAACATCTCTTTCATATCCAAGTACTTCCTAGTTACTTTTTTCGGGCACAAACGGTTCCACAGTATGACAAAACTACTTCCAAGACACATTCAAATTGCTAACATTCAACTCGAACACCTATATACTTTTGTCCAGGACTGCACTCTCTGGCTAAAACCTTATTAAAAACGCGGCCAATGTCACCTTTAGGGGCAGAAAGTAAATGCATGCTATGGCTTTCTCGATATACTAAGCCTAAGCCTTAGTCTTAGCCTAAGCTAAGGTTTCTATCTATATAAGCCATGTACTAAGCTTAAGCCTTTGGGGGCTACTGCCACCCGAACCTCCCGCTCTAAGCTGTTCTTTTTTCTAATGTTAGAACGCCCGGCCCCTGAAGGTGACACAGGCCGAAAACGCAATAGTAATCCATTTATAATAGCGGCTTGCCAATCAGATTACTGCGTTTTCCAACATCGTTTTCATGAATTCTCAAAACTATACATTGGCTATTTTGTACATTGCTTTGTCACTTCTTCACCACAGTAACCAGAACACCTGGTCATCGGGTCACTACCGCGGCCGGGTCATCGTATGTCGGGTCACTAACACGGCCCGGTCACCGGGTGGCAATATGGTGAGTCCGCTCGATCTCTGAAAGGCAATTCTTATCTAAACATTTCAGTCGCAATGCCACATGAAAGCGATTTTACTAAATTACGCTTTACTGATTTACTGAGACGAAAACTTCAACTTATCTAATATCTATGGCACTTACTTAACACTTACATAAACACTTGAGTCGCAATGCCACATGCTCTTGTTAAGCAGTTTAGCGCTACACGTTCGCCGAGTAGGATATTCTTCATCTGCAAAGATTAATGAACAGTAATGTATTAGAGGTTTACTTAAAAAAATTCAGCGCTGTCTTGAACCAAGTTATTGTTAATCATGCGGTACCATTATATATTTTGCATCTTGTAATGCTTCAAAGTTCCCGTCTTTTATACTGCAAGAAATTTAGCGCTGTCTTGAACCAAGCTATAGTTAATGATACTGCGCCATTATACCCAACTACCGTTGAGCTTGTAGTGCTCTATAATTCCAGAAAAATTGTACCAAATCCACAGCCTTATAGAAAAGAAGCATAACCCATAATGTTATTTTGCCGCAAAGATATAGCTACCTAGTTGTGCCTTTTGCTACTTTTGGCTTTGTTCAAGCTGAAGTTTGCGACGCAGACGGTCCAAACGAATTTCTGTTCGTTTCTGCATTTTAATCATGTAGCGCCTAGTATAATAGCAAATGTTGCATAGCTAGGCATGAAGATTCCGTTTCTGGTTTTGCCTTCTGTATTTGTTTCTACTTTTTCAGTTATCATAGAAGTCGACAATTAGGAATTCGCCGAAGTAGATGATTAGTATATATTTCACATTTTGTAATGTGATAAATATAATCTGTCGCTCACTCAATCATATTTGACGCCAATTTTTCATTGATTTTTGCAGATATAGGAATGATCTTAATGCACAATTGAGACTGTACTATAAAAACTAAAGATTCTGAAATCGTAATGATATTGGTTTATGATTTCAGTCAAAATCACGGGACTAATAACCAAAATTCAATAAGGTAGGTTGTGAATGCTTGTCAATATTAACTCGACATTAATTATACACGGGTTCATGAAACTACGTATACCTGATTTCCTGACCCTGCGGTTGCAGAGTGCTTCCATGTTGATGATTGCTCGTCACTGATATCTGTTCACAGCACTATGGAGCATGACTTTCAACGGATCTTGCCTCCATCGTCAATAAGATATTCCTCCAAATTGCGGCTCCATGTCGTATATGATTTCTCGTATCCAGGTTGCCAAGGCAGGGCCGGAGCATCCATTCGTCGGGACAGCAGTCATAATAGTCGTGCTTGCTGGATCCATACAAAATACCTGACCAGCAAAACGTAGCAGAGTACGCCGCAGCATTTCAGCAAGCGTTGCGGTGTGGAAAGTTGGGTGCTGAAATTCACCGCATGTGATGTGGTCGAGCCGGGAGATCATGAGAATGCGACGTGAACAAAAATATTTAGACGTCCAGTTAATGTAAGTCGCTAGGTCTTGCAGACCACATTTCGGACCAATACATTAGGACAGGCGATACGACAGTGCTGGAGATTTTATATTTGTTTTCAGCGGCATGGTTGTTGATTGCCAGAGTTGCCTTAAGCCACAAAATACAGGTTGGGCCTTTGCTATGCAGGAGCTGATATCAGCTTCAGAGAAGCCTATGTCTATTGTTTGGCTTCCTAGGTAACACACGTTCTCAACTAGTTCGGGCGCCTTGTTCCTAAGAACGAATTTTGTATTACCCTATGTGTAGCAGCACATGATCTTTGGTTTGGTGTCACTGACTCCAAGTCCAACGCGTTTGCTTGCTGCGCTCATTCAACACAGCAACAAGAGCAGCTGTGAAGTGGACTCTGCCAATACTGTAATGTCGGCGGCTTAAGCCGTATCTGTTAAGCGCTGGCCGGTGTCGTTGATGACTACTCCATCATCTTCTTTAAGTGCTATTCACATTACCCAAGTTGAATAGCATCAGGGATAGAGTGGCACCCTGCCACACTAGATTTGAATTCGAACGGAGCTGACGTCTGGTTGTTAATCCGGACGACGCTGAAGAATGGCCCAAAAGCGCCTTGATCATGCATGCCAAATTAGCTGGCACTCCGTCCGCTTCCAGGATTTTATACAGCGACGGTTTATGAACAGAGTCAAAAACTGCCTTAAAGTCTACAAATTCTATCGCAGTTGGTTGCCTGTATTTGTTATGAGTTTGCAGAACCAGTCGAACCAGAAGTTCAAAACCTGATAGATCGTGCTACGGCCGTGACGTAATCCACATTGCTCGTCCCACGTGAACTTCTCACGGTGTTGTTTGAAGCGATTAGCAATCACGGCTTCTAGAACTTTGAGTGCAATATTGATCAGCGAGATTCCCTTGTAATTGGCTCAATCTGATTTATCTCCCTTTTTATAGAACGGGGTGATTACAGCGATACGCCCCTCTTGCGGTATCGTTTCGTCGTGCCAAATTTTAGCAATCAATACGTGAAGCTGCTTCGTTAGTATGACTACGCCTGCTTTGTAGTACCAAGGAAGATCCCGTTAGCGCCACCACTCCCACGTTTCGATGGCAATTTAATGCTTAACGACTTTGTACTCAAATGGTGTTGGACAATTGCAGTCTTTATAGTCCGCAAACTCCATATTCCCATCGGAAATTCGCTGGTGCGGGGCGTCGCGATTTAAAAGCGCTACAAAGTGATGGCGCCATCGGTCCAGCTACGCGGCATCTATAGCCAGGGGGCGCCCGTCACCATCACTTATTATACCTTGAATTTTACGCTGCAATGAGCCTGCTTTTGGGTCAGACGGAATACTTTCCGCACGTCAAGTACGGTAGCCGCTTTCGACAATCTAGACGCAATGTCGTCTAGAAAGCTTTGTTTGTCCTCTTTGATGTTTTCAGCGACGCGCTTCCGCAGAATCGACCAAGTGACACCACCCCTATTGAAGATCACTGCTGGATTCAGTCTTTCATCCACAGCGAAAGTTAAATCGCTAAGCCATTGCACACTTTTTGTGCACTCTTTTCCGCCGTGATGTTAGTCTTCAAAGAAATAAAGCAGTTTAGCGGCCCAAATCGGTTAGTCAATGCAGTTTTGAATTATTCGCGAACTGCAGGGTCGCTGCCAGCAACAAAATCCGACGGCCAATTAGTCCGTTGGAAATGACTACTGCTGAGATTGAGCCTAAATTTGGCAACAACTATGCCGCGATCTGTGCGCAGCGAGTTGTCCCAAAATGTGAGACACTCGATGAATGTTGATTGTAGCTGCGAACGGACCAGGACATGGTCTAACTGAAAGAAGATTTCCATGTTTGTCGGTGGCGCTGCTTTTGCTTGAAGTTGATATATTCACCATGCTACGATTAAGGAACTGCGCCTCGGAGATCAGGCGAGTACCGTTGCCTGTCTGTCGACCAAGCCTAAATTATTTCCATGACGCCTTCTTCTCTTCCAGTCGGATTCCAATATGGGCGTTCAAATCGTCACAGACGATGAGGATATTGTCTTTTCTACGTAGCAGAGTGCACTGTTGTATTAGGTGCTCGTAGAAATTGTCTTTTTCTTCGTCACCAGCGTTGTCGGTAAGTGCATAAGCTACTAGGACCGTGATCCTAGATGGCTGAGCACGGAATGATGCCGATGCTATTTTCGAGCTTATTGGATACCACGCAGTCAGCTGATGAAATATGTCAGCCTTTACAGTAATTCCTAACCCCAGCGTTATAGGAGGTCTTTGGGTCTTAAAAGAGCACTTTGTATTTCGCTGTTTGTGATGCAATGGCAAGGGTTCCTGTATTAGACAGATGAGTTTCAGATAGTGCTGCAAGGTCGATATTCCGTTTTGCTAACGACAGTTGTATTCATCCAGAAGCAATGTTTGAACGTTCCATGATGCAATTGTTTCAGATTGCTTGGCAAGCGTCGTTGGTCTCGAGGCCACCCTATGCACATTATTCACGCCGTGAGAACGCGATAGCAAAAGCTTGTTTTGAGTAATAATTATCTATCATCAAGGTTTCCGGAGAATTAATACAAGGATTTTCTAGCCGTCAACTTGCTGAGAAACCAGCAGTAGTTGACTTTTATCGTGATGTGTCATCCACTATCCTGTCTTGAGGCCACATCACTTGGCCTTTCGAATTCCTGTTTGCTACACGGCGTAACCTGGCATTCTATACAAGGAGAGGCGTGGGAGCTCTATCCCGTACCAGGGCCTTGACGTAAACAATGACTCCGATTTTAGCTGGAACACGTATTCCTATCCTATGCTTGACGTTATCCTTGAGTGGACAGCTGCCACGCACAGATGCTGAGACCTGTACTCTGGACAGGGCGCTTTGTGCGACTCAAGAGAAAAACAATACTGGATATATAATTTTATTAGTATCCAAAAGGCTTATCATAAACCCAATGCCTGTTATATATATAGGTATATATGCACACTCTCTGAGCTACACTGCGGTTAAAAGCAAATGTCACAACAAACTTCGGAAATTACAAGCACAGACCACACGTTTGAATGAGGACCTTTAGGTGAACAGTTCGGCGCTTAACCAAAGAAACAATTTTTATAAACGCTTGGTGTGAGTTGCTTTCTTGGTTTATATCTGAACTGAGAGGGGAACACGAATGACAACCTATTTTCACTGAGTATCAAAGTTAGGCTTCATTCGTGAAGAAAACGAAGATGATAGCTACGGAGAGCTTTTGTTTTTCCTCAAAAGTTAGCCCCAGCATATTAATAATTTAATAGTTATTACCTAGTGTAATTAATCCAACGCTACCAACTTTGCTAAAAATGCACTGGCTGAAACTACGTCACTCCTTAAGGATCTACAAATGAAATGTGGTGTTATTATGCATGACCCATGAATATATTTGTCAACACAAAAGCTAAGCTGGAGTAAGTAAATATGCTAATCTTAATACATTTGATGATTGCGCTGCAAAACTTTATCTCTTCCTAAACAGGCTATCATAAAGCAAGCTCAACAACTGGTGCCGACACTGAAATAGCTGAAAATCGATATATCTATGTCTAGTTAGCATGAATTTATGCTGGTATCAGTTTGGTCAAAAATTGTTAGCCACGAAACTCTTGGGTATATTTGGTTTTCTGATCTAAATTCAGTTGATACAAAAACGCATATATCGTTAATTTGCCCTCAAAGATCTTTCCGTACGCAAAATGGGTTCCAAATTTATACAAGTGGTGGGGTTCCATCGAAAAAAACTGATAGGACTTTTATGTTATATTTCTATGAAATAATACGTGCTCATAATTCTTTTCTAACGCTAACGACTAACTCAGCTGACCTGATACTTGTGCAATATTGACTACGCGATCGTCTACCAGTATTTCTTCACCTTCTTTTGTATTCCATTCAACAACGCAATCTAGTTCAGAGAAAACGGCTTCAAAAAATGACACATCAGCTAAAATGCACGTTTGTTTACACAGCAGTTTTGCTGTGCCCAGTTCGTCGCCGACAACGAAACCGCCAACATCAAAGCTGAAAACTTAAATCTTCAGACTAACTCACCTGGCCTGATACTTGCGCAATATTGACTACGCGATCGTCTACCAGTATTTCTTCACCTTCTTTTGTATTCCATTCAACAACGCAATCTAGTTCAGAGAAAACGGCTTCAAAAAATGACACATCAGCTAAAATGCACGTTTGTTTACACAGCAGTTTTGCTGTGCCCAGTTCGTCGCCGACAACGAAACCGCCAACATCAAAGCTGAAAACTTAAATCTTCAGACTAACTCACCTGGCCTGATACTTGCGCAATATTGACTACGCGATCGTCTACCAGTATTTCTTCACCTTCTTTTGTATTCCATTCAACAACGCAATCTAGTTCCGAGCAAAACGGCTTCAAAAAATGACACATCAGCTAAAATGCACGTTTGTTTCCACAGCAGTTTTGCTGTGCCCAGCTCGTCGCCGACAACGAGAAGGTTTCGCCAACATCAAAGCTGAAAACTTAAATCTTCAGACTAACTCACCTGGCCTGATACTTGCGCAATATTGACTACGCGATCGTTTACCAGTATTTCTTCACCTTCTTTTGTATTCCATTACAACAACGCAATCTAGTTCAGAGAAAACGGCTTCAAAAAATGACACATCAGCTAAAATGCACGTTTGTTTACACAGCAGTTTTGCTGTGCCAACTCTGTCGCCGACAACGAAACCGCCAACATCAAAGCTGAAAACTTAAATCTTCAGACTAACTCACCTGGCCTGATACTTGCGCAATATTGACTACGCGATCGTCTACCAGTATTTCTTCACCTTCTTTTGTATTCCATTCAACAACGCAATCTAGTTCAGAGAAAACGGCTTCAAAAAATGGCACACCAGCTAAAATGCACGTTTGTTTACACAGCAGTTTTGCTGTGCCCAGTTCGTCGCCGACAACGAAACCGCCAACATCAAAGCTGAAAATTTAAATCTTCATGAAATTTTGTGGGCCATGAAATTTTGGGTCTTTCCTAGAATACCACCAGCTAAAATTAACCAATTTCTAAAACACAACGATAATTTTGGTGCCATTCGACTCAGTTCGACGTGGCGGTTCAGAAAATACAACATTTCGATTACGCTTTTATGACAAATTTTTGGTTTCAATTTTTTTTGGTTAGAAATGGTCCCTAAAATTACGAAAAAAATTTTCTCGATAAATGTATAATTAAATATCCATTCGAACGGCTTTGACAATCTGAATGGAATCTAAATATGCGAAAACGGTTTATACGCCTACACGTAAGTTTAAGTAATTACTTAACTCATGAAATGATTCAGCTGATTTTAACAACATTCCACTCAGCTCGACAATGCGATTGGAATGGATATTTAATTATCATTTATCAAGAAAAAATGTAGTTCGAAAATTTTGGGTACCAAGGCATCGGACCATGCACATCGTTAAGAGCCGGACATTATATCGTTAGAAAAAGAACAGCTTACAGCTGGACTTAAGACTTAGGCTTAGTATATGGCTTATATAGGGATCTTAGCTTAAGCTAACTCTAAGGCTTAGGATTAATAGGTATATCGACAACGGCAAAACTTGCATATCACTTCCTCCCCTCATTGATACGTAAAGAATCGAAATATTTTTGTCACAAATATGACCGAAATTGATATTTTCTGAAACGTTTCACCGACCTGACTCGAAATGTAAAAAATTCCCGCTGTACCGTTAATAAGCATGAATTTCGGAATGTAGGGTTTCAAGGCAAAACGTGAAAATTTAGCGAAGGAAGCGCAACTGCTGTTAAAATCTTATGTTAAATTTTGGAATCTTTAAACGAAATTTTCAGCCACATATATACAAGCAAAAACTTAATATAAATTTTTAAGAGTGTAAAATTTCATATACTAAAAATTTTAATCGAAGATAAATAAAGT
This sequence comes from Trileptium ribeirensis, assembly GCA_030248225.1. Classification (NCBI taxonomy): domain Eukaryota; kingdom Metazoa; phylum Nematoda; class Enoplea; order Enoplida; family Thoracostomopsidae; genus Trileptium; species Trileptium ribeirensis. Next base: position 29,195 of record JASANE010021613.1, read on the forward strand.
ATTATATTTTGCCACTAAATTGGCTAACTTGGCTATGTTGGTGTAGGCGTTGATCCAAGTGAGCCAAAATTGCGCTGACATTAAATTTTTTGAGCATTTACCTTGTTAGAGTGGGTTTAGATTTTACAAAAAAAATCTGACATTTGTTGTATCGGATGCCTAAGTTCGTACTCTACAAGCATTTCGCGCTTTCTTCGAAGACGCTTCTACAATGAATGTGTAGCAGCCAACTAATTTGTATATGCTAATTAGCAGCTAAAAATCTCAATATAAAAACCAGAATTGCATTGGTTTCTGGTCTTTAGTTACATTTGATCGTCACAAGGTTGTTCTGTAGTGTGCAGCATTGTCTCAACATTGCCTGACATTAGTCGAGCGCTACATGTTGACCGATCTTATGCATCATTTACAATAAGATGTGCGCGCATGGTCCTAATTATGTCACGCGTCCAAATAGGCTAGCTACTATGTCACGCATACAGTCCAGCTCGACTATTTAAATTTTAAATAGCCTAACTATGCTAAGCATTTGCCATCTAGTGTCGAGCCGGACTATACTTTTGTCACGAGGCGTTCAGCTGAGCCCTATAACTTAAGCCAGGGGCTATTTAGTCCGCGAATATTACGTTTTACTATACGTTATCTAAATGATGCTCCTAAAGCGGCATACTGCTTAAACCGTTAATTGTATATATTAAAACAAATATATAACTTAGAATTAGTGTGAAAATACTATAGAAAAAATGTTGTTACACTAAGCACATTACTAAATAAAATTTCTCAATTGATAGTTCAGCCGGCGCTCCGTTTGTCACGCAGACCCTAGCTAAGCTTCCTGTTTGTCACATGAAGACTAGCTAAGCTATAAAAATGTACTATAGTAGTCCAGCTAAGCTATAGTTCACCCGAACAAGTTGAGTTGGACACGTGACATAATTTGGCCTTGGCGCACCCATCTTATCGTAAATGATGCATAAAA
>JASANE010021616.1:0-65970 GCA_030248225.1 Trileptium ribeirensis
CTTCAAATTTATAGGGACCTTTTCATGTGTTATTTTGACACTCATTACGCCAAAATAGAATTAAACAACTTCCGATGAGTCTAAGATAGGGAATAGCGGCTAAGCTCCATGACCTGCGAGCAGGTGTCGGTGCTAGCCTCCCTGGGGGACCTCAGAAATCATACCTGATACTAGACACGTGCGCAACCCTTCGGGCGGGGTCCGAACACACCCCGTGAAGCGCGCCTGCGGCCTGCTAAGCTGCGTAGCTTATTGGGTCTGACCAAGAATAGGTTCAAAATTTAGTATTCACGGTCCACCCTTGAGGTTACGATAGCCGGGGTCGTATGGGCATGGTGTTAGGAAGTTGCGCCATGCAGCTGCGTCACCGGTTATTACACTATTGGTTTTCCTTTTTTTTTCCAATTTCAGTATACTTACCCCGAAAATAGAAAAATTTCGTAAGACAAGGCGTCTCATTTCCCTCATTAAGCGACATTGTATCGATTCAAAGTTTTAAGGAGCAGTCGTCATAAACGCTCCATAAACCGTTATAGTATTGTACCACCAACATAAAAGTTTTTCAAACCCTTTTAGCGTTACGGTATTTCTTCTTCTGTGACAAGAAGTTTCTAATATCTACACAATGTGTAGTTCTTCTTTTTGTCGCTTTTTGTAGCTCTTCGATTTGTAGCCATTGTCATTTGGGGTTATTGGTTGTATTGCGGAAATAAAAGTCATGTAGCTGTGAACTTATTTTCGCGCTCATTCAATATTTGTCATTAACCGATATTAAAATCATAACTCTGTTGAATAATTGAAAGGCACTGCTATTATACCATAGCTAAGTAATTGCACGGATGCAGATGCATGATGCACAATAAAAAACCCAAAAACAATGTCACAGGCAGACGGATGTGATAAAAACAAGTGACGTTGTCTAAACCTGATAAAGTACGGTTGATAAAAACAAGTGACGTTGTCTAAACCTGATAAAGAACGGTTGATAAAAACAAGTGACGTTGTCTAAACCTGATAAAGTACGGTTGATAAAAACAAGTGACGTTGTCAAACCTGATAAAGAACGGTTGATAAAAACAAGTGACGTTGTCTAAACCTGATAAAGTACGGTTGATAAAAACAAGTGACGTTGTCTAAACCTGATAAAGTACGGTTGATAAAAACAAGTGACGTTGTCTAAACCTGATAAAGTACGGTTGATAAAAACAAGTGACGTTGTCTAAACCTGATAAAGTACGGTTGATAAAAACAAGTGACGTTGTCTAAACCTGATAAAGTACGGTTTGCTACAACGGAAAAAATTGAGTTGGCTATATTTTCGCTCTGAAAATTGGTCATAGCAGTATTCAGGAAGGGCCATTTATATTTTTGAACATATATTTAAATATTAACAGCGAGCAATCTCAGTAACGTATTTTGGTATCTTAAAAGGTTGCACAAATGTTAAGGATATTGACCAAGGTTTAATGATACCTGAGGGTGGTATTTTTTAAGCACGTCTATCCGCAGATCAAAGTTCCATTGTAGAAACTGATTTCAACATACAAAATTGATATTTTCTGTTGTAAATTTTTAACTACACAGTAAAGCTTGAAATTCAACTCATGGTCGTGAGGAAATGGTAAAAAATAGCAATTCCGAAAACTTCATTTGTTGTCGCGTTTGTTTATGGATGTGTGCCAGATCCAATACGTTGGTAGTATTCCATTTCCACCTGGTGTTCGGCCTCCAATGGTTGGATGTTGTAAAATGAGTCACCTTTCACGAAGAAGGTCTGTGCACCCGCAATGGGTATAATGCACAGCTAGACAAACGTGAAAACAATGTTACAGCCTGACTACTGTGACAATAAATATAGGTGATATTGTAATAACCGGTGACGCAGCTGCATGGCGCAACTTCCTTACACCATGCCCATACGACCCCGGCTATCGTAACATCAAGGGTGGACCGAGAATACTAAATTTTAACCGCATTCTTGGTCAGACGCAAGAAGCTACGCAGCTTAGCAGGCCGCAGGCGCGCTTCACGGGGTGTGTTCGGACCCCGCCCGAAGGGTTGCGCACGTGTCTAGTATCGGGTATGATTTCTGAGGTCCCCCAGGGAGGCTAGCACCGACACCTGCTTGCAGGTCATGGAGCTTAGCCGCTATTCCCTATCTTAGACTCATCGGAAGTTGTTTAGTTCTATTTTAGTGCGGTGAGTGTGGAAATAAAATGTGAAACTGTCCCTACAAATTTGAAGCTCAAGATAAGTTACTTAGTTAGGATCACGATATTCTCCATCTTAGAGCATTGACCTATGTGGCCCTCACAGGGTTCCGACGAGTCCTGAGTGTTTAATGTCGGATTATCAATGGCGTGGCCTGCTCTTTTTCAGTAAATTCTAAGCGAGCGCACTGGCACCGGGACCAGTGAAGGTTTTAACTCGTTTGACTCGAGTGTGTTCCTAACAAATTTTGAGTATCGATCTTACATTAATAAAATTTTGCTCGTGTTATCCGGGTATTTCCTTAGAGCGTAAACAGCAGTGACAGAAAGCTCTGCTCGCCAGTGCTTGTGGCATTCTCGCCCCCAAGCCATGACGGGCAGGGCCTGCTCGTCCGAGCGGACAAACCAGAAAAGAAAGCTTCCTATCGTCTCGGTGAAAATAAGGCGGTACTCGGCGTGTCAAAATACAAAGTTTACTTACAAGATCAAGATTTATTGTCGGGGCGACCTACGTGAATCCAACCAGGGGGAGTTTAGCAGAAACTCTCCGGGGTAACTTCGAGTTAATCAGCAACAAGCAATGAGTTGTGAGAGAAACAAAGCAGGGGTCGGAGCGTACAGATATTCGCCATATTGCGAACTAGGGGCGATTATCCCTGCTTCGACTCAATGTTAGCGAGCTAATCAGCTATGCAGTGCACTAAGCAGGGGCCCTAGAGTGCTTCCGAAATCGCTCCTAAACGCAGTTCGCTCTGGGCGACGACCACTTAAGCGGGGCAGAAGGAAAACGATGTTCGGGACTGACTACGCGAGCTCTACAGCTTGGTTGGAACGCCGCTCAAAACAACACCGACTACAGAATCTGACAAGGGGCGTCTGATCGTTTATCCTCAAGGTACGCTTGCATTAGTGACTCCAGATGCCTTCATCCTACTGTATTTGACGACCTTACCTAACTAACGGTACGACTGGCCGAACGACGAAGACTACGGGGGGGCAAAAGAAGGAGAAAAAATGGAACAGTTCCCTTAATTTAGGCCGACGAGACGCGGTCGGGGTGCAACATGGCATGCGGCGGCCTTATAAACAACCTGCGAAACGATCATCCAGCCGATTGATTTCTCTTAGAATTTGAGGTCGGGTGTTGGGTGATGAGGTGAGTCCTTTTCTGACGGACCGCACCTATCCGAAGGCGAAGTTACCGTCATTTCCTACCTATCGGGGTCGTTTGAACTACTCGGGCCCTGGGTGATCGGCCCGGGACGCGTTTGCGTCCTTTGGTTTCTCTTTTGTTGACGTTTCGTCGACTCTCCCTATCGGTGCTTTTCCTATTACACTGTATTAATACAGTGTCTCAACTGCACTGTAATGCAATTGAGTTATTACCGACTTAATAGTAAAAGTCGATATGTTCCTATGGCTGAATGGTTAAGACATGTAAAAACTGCAGCGGACTTGAATTCTCCGTGCAGGTTCAACTCACTAACTGGGAAAATGTAACTGGCTGACAAGGAAACTAAAGGAAAGTGAAACGGGAGATATATAGTACATAGCCTAACGGGCACTCATGATAAATAGTGAAACCTGGCTAAACTCAGCGATCAACTCGCTCCAAAAAGAAAAAGGGGTTTTGCACTCGCCCGGTTTGGGGCCGAAATGGCCCGGGCGAGGAGGTAAGTTTTCTTTATTTTTAGAAAGTCCTAAAATTTTGTTTGAAGGCGGGGACACAATGTGTTTCTCCCGCAACGGCGGTTTCTAGCGATGGCTCAGAGGGCGAGCCTTAATTCTAGTCCTTCTGGACAATGGTCTCGAGAGAAGACCATTGCGCATTGCAATAAAGAACACTGGTGAATTTAATTGTTTTGGTCGCGTTCTTATTTGGGTCCAAAACCTGTGTATTACCGTAGAACGACGCGTCATCGTCCTAGGTCGAGGTCGGCTAATTTTTGTTCAGCTGGAGGTTCACTCCTCCAGCTCGTTTTTCGAATAAAGCGGGGTATAGAAGGGCGTTTAAAGTTAGTCCGGTCAGTCGTCGCAAAGAAATTTGTACTCAAATGAAATACTTACAGAATTGATTCAAATACCCTACGGTCGAAGTCAAACAGGTTAAACCGAGACATTCCCTAGATAGCAATCCGTTTAGACAGCAAACACCTTAAGCTCAAGTAGTAATACCTAGAATTTGATCTGTCTTTTATAATCCCAAATTTTCTTAACTCGGAGAGCAAGATGAAATTTTAAGGGTTTCCTAAAACCCGACGGAGGCTAGTCCTCCGTCCCTAATCTGCGTTTCTGTCCAAGCCCAAACACGGCATGAGCGTTGGACGATCCACTAAGCTATAATTTGGTAAACCATAAAAGCAAAACCATTGAACAATTTCCTAATTTCGGTGGCATGCACGTTCACAAAATTTTACCGTGGTCGGCTCAGGAAAATTCGTTGGTCCTAACTCATAAGAAGCAATTCATGTAGAACTTGGACGAGAAGCGTCCATTTTATTGTACCTTACCTAAGACCACGGGGAATCAGACGGACTTCGGCTGTTTGTCCTATGCTCTACAGCAACCCCGTGCGATCGCTCACAATGCCCAAAACGGGACTCGATGCGTGGAGGCTTTTCAATGAACCTAACTAACTGCCTATGAATGGCCTGTCACTGTTACATCTGGGGAAAGTAAACCCCCATACAGTCGGTTCTCCTCTTGACTTACGATACTCGATCCGGGACAGCTACTGCTAGTCCCCTTCCGCGAGACGGAAGATGTCTGCGCGGGACCTCCAACCGTCGAAGCCCATTCCAAACGAAGAAAACGAAAAGCACGAGAAAGCATAAATCGAAGTGAACTAAACGGTAAAATTCAAGCGTCGGAGCCGGTCAGTAAAGTCGACCGAACTCCGCGCTGCCGAAGTCGAACTGATTCCAAGATTCGACGCGTTGGTCGTAACCTCGAAATTTTCGCCTGTATGTTACGATGGCGATTTTGTCGCCGTCCAATCGTCGTCGGTCGGGCAACGCCCATTTTTCTTGGGTTTTAGTTCAGTGTCCAATTGGGGACACTTCCGGAAATTTGAATCTTGACGGCTACCGTAAACCGTCGATGTCCTTAAAGAGAGTCGGCTTCAATTAAATTCGCCGACTTTAAGTTTGAATCTTCCGAGTACTCGGAAGTTGACCATCTGTGATTTTAGTCCCAATCTTCCCATGAAACCTCAGCTTTTAAGCTCAAATTTCCTGCAATTAAGACAGGATGTCCTTTGAAATTCGAGTCAACGCCCACGTTCTTAAGACAACATCCGGTCCCAAGATGGTTGAATCGTCACCCAATTCCCTGTAATGTCCTTAAAAGTTGCAATCTGTCCCTTATTTCGGACTGTTTAAATTTCCTGTCTTAATTGGGTCGGCAAACAACGACTTCTCCTTTGTGATCGGGATATGCCGCTCGTCGATTTAACTCAATCTCGTTATAGAAGGTGACCCGAGTCGCGAGGACACCCAAAAAAATCGAGAAAACCAATTTAAACCATTTCCGAGTATGGTTTCTATTCGATCTATCTGATTTCTACGCGTTCCAGAGGGGGTGCCAAAGACTGGAATCAGCCCGTTTCGGGGCTCGAGGTAGGACATACTCCAGAGAACTCCTAGTGAGGTGGGGGCCCTGCTCGGAGGCCCCAAAATCCCATGGGAAGGCCCTAAACTCGCCCCCCTGTCCGTCCTAGTCGATCACGTTGTGTCCGTCCGTAAAACTCTGAAATTTAGCGAATTTTGTGTGTCGTGTCCTTGTCTGTCCATCCTTATGCCGTGTCCTTATATCTACGTATCGGTACATATATATATACATATATATGTATATAACCATAAATACACACATACAACTACACACAATGTACACACACACTAGACATAATGGCGTCCTGAGCGACAGAAAGGTCGCTCAGAATAAACACACACGCAAGACACATCAAACACAACAACAACAACGACGACAAAGAAGAAAACCGACCAGAAACGTCGGTTAGAGAGAGAACGAGGACAAAAACGAAAGGACAGCGAGGACACGAGGCGGGTGTGGGAAGGGTAGCGGGACAAGGGTAATCCGGGAAGATTTTCGAGGGGCTGGGGCCAAATTCGGTCCCAGGACGGAAAACGGGATCGATTGATACCAAACACAAGGGGGGTAGACGTAAGAGCGGGTCGGAACCCACTTATGGGTTCCTCTATGTATTAGTATGGGGAGCTTTAGCGGGCTCTCCTGCGTTAACGGTTGGGCGGAGCGACGCCCGCCAGGTATCGTTGGACTCACCGTCCAACGGCGATTTAAACGAGGGGTGATATCGCTACCGGGGCGGCATGATAAAAACGGTACTAAAATCGCGGCGATTAGAGAGAGTGATGGCTACGGTGGGGGCGGATTGGTCGTCCGGGTTAACGGGGCGGCGGATCGAGACCCGCCGGGTATTTTTGGAAATCTCTCATCGAGACGAATCCAATGAGGGGCGGTTCGCCCATTTTAGGGTCGAGCGAAAAATCTCGAATTATCGGTGCCCATCAGCAGTCGGCAACGGCTTTCTAGGTATCTTTGCGTGGCGGCCGCGGGTCAGCGGGGATTCGGGCGGAGGTTCAAAGCATATGGTTGGATTCAACTAGTTACGACAAACAAAACGAGGGGTCGCATGTGCCGGTTCTGACGCGGGGTAAGGCGACGGGGATGGCGGAAAGTGGGGTTTTATATTGGCTGCATACTGCAATAGGCTACAGAAACAATGCGGGTTTACCTAAAAATCGTCCACCAGACACACATATAAATAAATACATGTACATATTTTATATATGATATGTCCTAGCTACATGGAAAGTGATAGTCCGGGTCTCACGGTGACAATCCCACCTAGCGTAAGAAGCGATTGTCTCTATACGTTGCAAGCGAAGTTTAGGCGTTGTCCGGGGCGCCTTTGGATGTCCATTCGCAATTCCCAAAGTGTCCTACCAGTCTGCTCCGGCTCTTTTCCGGGTCAGGATACCATAGACGGTAGCGGGCCTTCGAATTAACCCGGTATCCGTCGTCTCTTACACTTACAAAGGCTACCAAAAGTGTGATTTCCGTTTATTTCGGCTGGTTGTTTTCTGTGACCATTACGTAGTGTGTCGTTAAAACCAAGTAAATTTGATACTTTTAATTTCATTATTAATCAACGTGTTTTCCTGAATGTGCAGCCAGGGGCCTCCTATTCCCGGACGGTCATAGCCGTCAATCCTATAGCACGTAGGATCTGCCAATTGGGTTTCCGACTACTTTCTAGTTACTATCAGTGTGGGGCTCCCTCTCGGGTCTTACAAGTCGGTTGAGGGGGCTCATTTCCTTATGGCTTAGTCAGGTTACAACACTCGTCCCTAGCAGAATCGCGAACTTCGTAAGTGACATTTTATACAAACGGTATGTAAAAATAAGTGACGTTTTATACAAACGGTTCATGAAATTAGGCGACATTTTATACAAACAGTTCGTGAAATTAAGTGACATTTTTTATACAAACGGTACTTAAAATTAAATGACATTTTATACAAACAGTTCATGAAATTAAGTGACACATTTTTTTATACAAACGGTACGTAAAATTAAATGACATTTTATACAAACAGTTCATGAAATTAAGTGACATTTTTTTATACAAACGGTACGTAAAATTAAATGACATTTTATACAAACAGTTCATGAAATTAAGTGACATTCTTTATACAAACAGTTCGTAAAATTATGTGACCCTCTTTTTTTTTGTATACAAACGGTTCACAAGGACGGGTAGCATTCTCATACAAAACAACCCTGTGTCAACGCGTCCCGATGCGATTTTGAGTGTGAAAGCCCTAAAATGCTCGTGACAGGGCCGAAGCGGCCCTGTTACAATATTTATTGGATTATACGCAACCTGTTTTTGTCTCGGTATTTAGAAATATTTTTTGTGACTTACTAAAGTAAAACATATGTAACAGGCTCAAGACTGTAACAATAAATATATTTCATATTTTATACGTAACCTGTTTGTGTCTCGGTATTTAGGCATATCTTTTGTAATTTACTATAATAAAACACATAATAGTTCAGTTAAAGAAGCTGAAATGTCAACAAAACACTAAACTCAGGCAGCTTTTCTGAAACTGTCCAGTCGATGTACAGTACGATATATACTAGGAAAACTCGTTCTTGCTTTTTGTGGACTCATACCCCTGTACTCGATAATACATATTATAATCAAATCATTTGCGGGTAAAGTTAAACAAAATAGGGTTCTAAATAAGTTTTCTACTGCACAACGATAGTAGACATCTGTCTGTTTGGCATAATATTATTTTGTAGCCTAATTTGATAACTCTTCTAACTAAATTGGTAAACCAATTTCGTCTATAACCTAAACCTGAGCAAACAAGAAGTGCAAACATTTAGGCTTGGTTCATCAGTTCCCTTCATTACTATAGAAAAAGGCAAAAGAAAGCTGCCGTTAGAACAGCTTTTGTACTAGCCTGAAACCGGCTTTCTAGAATGAAGAAGATTTTAAATAAATTGATAATAAAATCGTAAATACTGGAAATAGTTTATTTGAAACCGAATTTACATATCGGCAAAATATGCCCATATAAGCAAAAATGTTTCGGATCTTGCGTCTCAGTTTCAATTTTATATGTCATATGCCGATGCAGTCATATAGATATGCATTAGTATGCTCATTATACTTAATTTTGTTTTCCTGTTAATAAAAATTTTTTATGGTTTCTTCTGTGTCCGCCAATCAGAGTAAGGCCAACAGCGCATACATTGGTGAACTCGACGTGATTGTTCGCTGCTCCAAGCCAACAAAGCGATCGAAACAACGACCACAGCACTAGGTTAAGGAACAACCCTCAACCACTCAACGCAACGCAGAAAAGGAATTAAAAGGCAAACCTTCTGGAATAGAGCGTCCGGCCCGGACAGATAAACTAGAGTTTTAGGAACCATTATATTTAACATCTCCTCAATTACGATCCCGGGCATCGTGGCACATCATCGGAATGCTATCGCCAGCATTCATCAACGACACCAAGGATAGCTGAGCAACAAAGGTGACCAAAGAAGCCTGGAGGCGAAGCCCATCAGCTTTACAGTTGTATAATGGAGTTGTCGAAGGCGTGACGAAGTAGGTTTTACCTAATACGATGTCAACTTGGTAGGTCGACGGATTCCTTCACCGGATGGCAATCTAAAATCTCAAGTAAACCATGCCTTTCGCGAAAAACAACACCAACGTCCAAAGTCAATCGGTGCTAAACAAATGTATTAACGTGCAAATAATTAGGGAACCATATCAATCGGTGCCAAATAACGATGTCAACAAGCAAGCAATTCGTGGACCAAATCAATCTGCGTCAAACAACGGTATCAACGAGCAAACAATATAAAAGCAATCGTTTTTTCCACCGGAGCAATAAAAGGGCAAAAGGATTAAGTGTTTACCGTGAGGCTGGCGCGGACACCCACTTACATTCCGTTCATTTTCAAGAAAACGCGATTGGCATGGTTAGGCATAGTGATCAATTCGTCACAGTTGCTATGGAATAGCGCGTCCGGCGCGGACATTTAAACTACTTTAATCAGTATCACGATGTTTAGCGACTGCTCAATTGGCGGTTTCAAGAGCAAAATTACGTTGAGACATTCGTACAAGAAACCAGCGGTGGGTTTCGAGGATCTGGTTTCTAACACTTACCTGTTTCCTTCGCATTCAGCGACAACGAGGCAAGATCCATAAGACCCTATCGACCGAAGTCAGTCGTTTTTCGTTTGGCAATGGCAACGGTGATGCAATACTATCTTGACACCTCAAATAGTTCGGTCAAGTTAATCATCACTTGACGGTTTCGATTGATCGCTATCGATTAGACACCCACGCCACGTACCGTAATTTCGCTTATCATTATTAATTTCCGGGGACGTCGAATCAAGTTCAGGACCAGTCTAATGGTGTGACCTTCGCAAGGCAGAATTTGCAAACGTTTTTCAAAACAACAACGCTGCCGATCAAACGATCGTCTGTAAACTCCGGACAAATCTGGTATGACGACAAGGATCGTCCATTCCTGCCGATGATATTCCAACAACACGCATTTGCCTCGTTCCACGGCCTGCAGGCTACTGGCCGACTTTAGCTATGGTTAGACTATGGTATGTTTGGCTGGGTATGAGAAAGGACATTCGCACTATGGTCAAAATTTGTGAGTATTGGCAAGCCGCTAAAATCAATATCATACAAAGACACAAAACGAGACTATGCCGATTAAACGACGGTTTCACATAAATCATGTCGTAATCGTTGGTCCGATACCGCGACGGCAAGAGATATATCGTCATAATAATCAATCGGTATTTTCGAAGGCTCGAACTGCTGAACGTCAATGACATTTCAGCGTCTACAGTTGCTGACATGCTGGTCGGCGTATGGATATCCCGCTTTTGAGTTGCAAAAGTTATCGTCACTGATCGAGGAGTGCAATTCGAATCTTCCTTATAGAACCGCCTAACTTCGAAGTTAGATATCGAACGGGAATACACACCGGAGTATCATCAGCAGTCGAACAGCGCTATCGAACCTTTCTACTGTACGCTGAAGAATACCCTACGCGCAGCCCGCGCAGGTCATGAATCTGCCGGCAGTATCCCGTTCGTTCTTCTCGGCATTCGAAGCACTGTCAACAACTGAGGATTCGCACAGCCACAACTCACCATTGCAGATCGCATTCACCTTCACAGATCATTGCTCGACTACGCGAAAGAGCTGCGATCAACGATGTTCGCGCAATTTGACAGCGATATGTGACAAGGGATTGACGCTATGATACCGCGTGATCAAAAACATAAATATACAATCACGCACATTCCGCACGATTTAGTAAGGCAAAATTACATTGGATCCGACACCAAAGAGCGTACAATGGCCTTCAGCATCATGTTCAAAGGGCCTTACAAAGTGATCAGAATTGGACCGGATGCTATTTGACTAATGGCAGTGATACCAAGCATCGCTGCTTCCGAGAAGCAATTCTTGGAGCCAACCGCTTTTTGCAACGAACTACAGGAGGAATACATTCAACACTGAATGCTACAACGTAATCTCAGTCGTCCACAGCTCCGCAGCTCAAGTCTGCTCTGTGCCAAAGTAGTCCGAACGAAGATCCAATCCACAAATCGGTTGGATTCTGTGTTTCCAATCATCACACACCGTATACTACTGTATATAGTTTTCAGCCTTACTTCCATGCTGTAAATAACACAGCTATGTTTGATGCATCACTTATTTGTGAACCTTATCCTAGCGTCCTTAGGCACATTTTACATGATACAACCATGATTCAACAGCATACTAGCTGTGCAGAGATTAGCTGTTTGTCTAAAATATAGCAAATTAATAAAAATCTAACAGCGGAATAATAATCAAGGGAAGCACTGTCTACCTCACACAAAAACAAATCATTACCAAATCCCAAAAATAAATACTAAAATAAATGTTTTTAGTGCAGCCATCAAGAAAATTAGTTCTCCAATTCGTAACTGTTCCAATCGAACGCACAATATAATGAATTCTTATAGCATAACGGGTTGTTTAATAAAATTCGAAATGAATTTATGGAACTGCATGAGAGTTTTGATATATCTAATTTGTTTTTGTCTATTTCATTCGTATTTTAACTTCAATTTACACATTTCTCTGATAATACCTATTTCTCTAATAAAGGGTCGTTCCTCCACGATTATTGGCCATGACCTGCGGGGATTATATATCATGTAATAAATATCATTCCTTATAGACGAAATATAAAGAAGTGTGTCTGGAAGAGAAAAAAGGAAAAGATCATTTTGCGATTCAGTACATAAAATTCCGGTGTTTAACATGCTTCATTAAATATTTGGCTATATTAACCTGGCGATTTTGGGCCAGCTAATGTACCCTGCTGCCAAGGACCGTCATACAGAATTCGGCAAACATGGTTTGAAGCATATCTTGGAAGTTCGTGCCCCGGGCTCCATTCCTTCCGAGGATGGAGATGGACAACATGACTTAAGGAGACCAGTATGGATGTGATAACTAGATGTTGTCATCAACAAGGTAGTCAATACATATAGAATAGTAATTATAAATGGTGATTTTAAGTCTCCAGGCCCTGATGGCAATATTTCAGTTCTCCTGAAATCAGTAGGCCCAGCCATATTGTGCGCTTGAGAAGATCTTTAAAGCCGGTTTGAGACTTAATCATGTCTCAGTCGTATGGAGACATACTAAGGTTTTTTATCCCCAAACCGGGACAAGACGACTATACTGAGCCGAAGGCATATAGTTCCATTAAACTTGTCATCTTTTCCATTGAAAACTATTGAAAGACTTGGGTGGTTAATTGTATAATACATGATTTTTTAAGCAAATTTAAATTATATGACAATGAACATGCCTATCGCGAAGCAAGAAATACTATTTCTGCCGTCAGAGCACCACGGTATTTATTAACAGGAAACGCTTTGTGGAAAATTTGTACAGGGTTTCTCATAAGTAACAATCCAGTATTAAAGTGACCCAGCACTCCAAATAATAAACATATCTAAAAACGTTTTGATATGCATGTCCGCTCGAATATAACTTAGGTTTTGATGAATAACGGTTACTCTAAGTGCGAACCTGGGCGCTACCGAGATCAATTTATTCTTCCAGTCGAAAACGCACACTTCGGCAGACTTTTCGAATCATGTCAGGCTCCAGAAGAAAGAGAGAACTCCTCCGATATAGCCATTTTCATGCATAACGGGGTTTGTGGTTTTCGTTTGTATACCTTCTCTTTTCCAGCCATCGTTCAGAAAAAGTTTCATCCTACTAACGGCGCACATTCATCGCGAAATGAGGAGGCACGACACCCTGCATAATATTTGGTATCTGTTCAATATTAGGAAAAATTCATTTCCCAGCATCATCGTCTGAAATCACAGTATCATCGAAAAGAACGGCCCAAAAATCACCAGACCACATACCATACTGTCAGAAAGGCATCAATCATATGATGTTCGATAGTGTTACGGGAGTTTTCTGGATGCCAATAAACACAATCATGCCGGTTAACGTGGCCGTACAGTTTGAATTTGCTTTCGTCGCACCAAATGACTTCGCCACCTAGTTCCGGATCATCCTCGCTGTAACCATTTTTTACAAAATTAATCCCTGTAATCATAATCATCCTCATTCAGAGCACGAATTACTGTCGGTCTAGAAGGTTTTAGACACAGACTTTTGACAATTTGAAAAACAGTCGACTTGATGAAGCAGGATTCAACAGCACAGCAGCGAATTGACTTGACTATTGCCTAATTGATATGAAATATCAGCTGTCGCTGCGCCAGATGCCGTTGGTTGTCTCCCTGTTTGTCGCAAGTCAGCTGTGGAACCTGTTGGATCAATCTTTTATTAATTGAAACATTAGTTTTATGATGTGGGACTGTGAAGACGAATGCTGAGACCATTGTCGTACACCCTCACGGCTATGTTGGTCCACTCAATACTGTCTTATGCTCGAGCAAACTTAAGGTGACCCTGCTAACCATCCTATTTTGCAATTATCGATGTGGTATCCACATTCGATGTTACGGAACAAATAGGATATTCCATTAGATTTATTGCTAGAGCAGACGTAAACATTTGCATTCGGGTTATGACAATTCAGTAACATTTCATAGCGCTGAAATAGGATTCGCCTCTGCTTGCGAACAAATTTAATGTAACTGCGACGTCATAAACAGAACGGTCCTACCGTTTATCAATTAGTGATCGCGAATAAAGCCCTTTTTGATTCAAATACTACAAAATTTTGTTCGCGAATATATTTGATATTCGCGAACAAAAACTTGTATTTTCTCATCGTCTAAAAAATGTTTAGCGAAGAAAATTTTTAGAAAAACAAAATAAGATGGTCAGCGGGGTCATTTTAAGTTTATTTGCGCATTAATGTAATTATTCGATCAGCCATAATTCGAGTATCAAACATTTGGTTATACGTAGATACTTATAATATGTTCGTTATCTTCCTAGATGTATATTATTTAGGTCTCAAACTTGGGACTTATGTTACACTTATACAATAGTTTTTGCAAGCCCAACAATTCTGGGTAAGTTGCAATTGCGGCCGTCCTGGATTCTAATGTCTCGGTTCCAAAGAACGCCTTTTAAAACTGTGCAGCCCATTAACAATTGCTTTGTAAATACCTGGTTGGATTACAGTAAATACAGTACGTATACAAGTTATTTTCTGATAAACCTATGCTATATAAATGGGAATTAAAAGTCCCATGTACTGTCAAAAATTGTAAGGAGATCTCTATTCAACTTCTAGAGAAATTTTGATCTAAGTACCAAACAAAACCATGGCCTGTATACAGTCAGTGCTGAGAGTCCATCTTCTTTTGTGTTCTATAAAAGACTTTTCCTGCAGCCGTGTTTTAATTACAGAAACACTTACAGGAACATAAGATTTCCGCTTCCAACTCCAAGTATCAGACCCGTATCTGGCTAGTTCATCTACTGTTTCATTACTTTCAACTCTGAAATGCCTTTGACCTATTCCATAGTTACCATATTATTAAGTATTATTCATCAGAAACCTAAGTTATATATGGGAGAACGTGCATACCGAAACGCTTTTAGATATTATGTTTATTATTTGGCGTACTGGGTCACTTTAATGCATACGCATAACCTATGAGACACCCTGGAAAATAGAATGTAACGTGAACTTGGGTGCTGAAAAGAGTTATTCTGGCCTTAGTCAGGCGATTATATATACCCATCTTATCGTATATATATCTGTCTACTTCTCTCGCCATAAAAGACCTATTCCTGACAAGATAAGAAGAATATATTTACCTATTTCTCTAGCAAACTGATGAAATTTTAAAAATTTCGGTAACCATAATCGTACAGAATTAGTATAAATATCCCAGCCGAAACACTCTGTAAAACATATCTGAGCGATAAGTACGAGGTTTTAAATGTTATATACCATGATATATTTGTCCTATCACGTGAACTCTGAAAAGCTCTAGTAAAGTTGGTGTTTGTTTTTCCAGAACGGTTGTAACCTATCTGCAATGTAAGGCATACATGGTCATAGTGGAAGGGACGGGATGTTATTATCTTCTAAGGCCTCAGAACTTTCCTGCTCTGCACCGATCATCTGACAGGTGGCTCAACCAGCTCGCACCCCCTTCACAGACCGACCGATACCCCTGTCGGACACCGAAGGTCGACCCCCTACGGAGAATCTTCCTACCGCCTGGGACACCTAGTGCATGTATGGTTCATTAAAATAAATAATGTATTAGGGCAAAACGCATATATATATTATATAAATAGCATAATTCTGATAGCAATAAAACCGTTACATACAGAAATGTTGGTTTTAAAGCAATTATACTTTGCCGAAACACCAAAACAACGCAGGCATCACGGTCATCATGCGCAAGTTTTATGATCAATAAATCAGTGGGAATCAAGCCCATATTATCTAAAATTGTTCATTTGAACGTCATTTTATTTCCATATCACATGGTTTGAACCTATATGTCTCATGGCACTGTGCCGGCGCTACTGGTTTCGAAGTTGGAACAACAAATGTCTCAGGATTGCATTGGTCAGAAGACACTTAGCATGGCGCTTCCAAAGTGTTTGGCAGGTGATAGTTTGCTTAAGCATAGCTGTGTTTAGCTATGTGGGATTATGGCATGTGGTATTCCAGGCTAATTAAATTAAATTAAAATCAAGTTAAAGTTTCTATAATCTACAAAGTATTGCTTTACAGTTCTAATTCAGCATCCCCAATAAACAGGTAGGTATCGGTATTCTTATGCCTTTTTGCTGTCAGAAACGGCCACAATACCAATGTGTGATCATAGCCACTGATTTATACTATAATAACTGTTGGGCTGAAAACCCTGTGTCACACCAAGCATTAATTTACTCGCCGCTGCTACTTTAGTTTGAATGTGTTTGACAGAAGCATATCTATGCTTACTAAATTGCCTTACGTTGAATCTTTGTGACGGTGGCTAGAAACCCATGGTAATCTCTTTTTATTGGGTTCAGCCGATTGCGAATACACATTCAAAATCCCACTTTTAAAATGTTTATTTTATACTTTAATTACTTAGCCTAGCTCCAAGTATTTTTTATATTTCATTGTTATATTTTTCAGTTACACTGCGACCTTCAACAGAACAGTCGCAACATAGCGTCTAATTTAAACTTGGTAGACACAATATTATTATCTTGGCGCGATGTAATTAGTTGGGGATGTGGGGATAATTTCTGGCCATTTGTTGTGACCGGTATAGCCCAACGGAAAATTGTCTTACAGCATTGCATAAACGTATGCAGGTGCAACAAGCCATTAGTGACCCTTAACGTCTTTTTCACGACAATCGAGAAGCTGTTGCTCAGTCCCAAGGGACTAATTGGGTTAGCAGCCGCATTCGAACTTTATCAGACAGTTCAGCCTGACCTCTTTCTATAGCACACCTGTGTACTTGGTAGCACGATTACTAGAGATCACCAGGGGAGAGTCAACAATAAGGTCTATTTATATCTATATAGATAAAAAAGTTTATTTGCCATTCCATTAACTTTATCACTCAAGCAGGAAGCCTTGTGATTTAGCCGTGTAGTGTTTTACCAGGCTAACAATTTAAGACTGACTTTTACCGTTAGTAAGTTTCTTAACTAATGTGGGTATAAATTTCTTACTAACTATAATTACCACTGATTTTATATTTTAGTCAACTCATTACAATTCGAATATCATATGCCTCCATCGAGCTTCGTCCTTTTAGTTAGGTTGCACGAGAATCTAATCCAGTGACACCTTTATATTTTTAGTTTCTCTTGATGTTCCAAAATTCCTAATGTTACATTTTATTATTTGTTGGCGTTGATAAAATGTTATTGAGACTTTTGCTGGTATTGTTATATATTTCTGGTCAAAGGTCAGCTCGAGCAAAACTCTATGGTAAAACCCACCTCTGGCGTCGTCACGTAATGTAGACAGATTATGACAGATAGTGCATGTATTTCTGTGTGTTCCGAAAAACAATTTTTGCCTGGCACTTTCCGCGAGGAGCGACCATCAGGGCATCACTTTCCGCGAGGAGCGACCATCAGGACATCCAGTAAAACAAAAACCAGACCGAAAGGAAAACTATAAACAAACAACTTGGGTACCGCGCAAAATTTACATTTATTATAAGTGACGTTTTAGCTTAAACAGGAACACATGCAACGCTACTTTTAAAGTTTGACAGTGAGCAAAAACGATTAAGATCACTTACGACAAGTACTTTACATACTGATATCAAATTCTGTTACCTAAACATGCACAGTTAACATCAACTCGCAAACATTTATAAACAACAATCAGGTTACATTATTTTAATTTATTTTCCATGTATTCCTTTCGTGCCGATTTGGAGTTTTGTAACGCACCTGCATCGGTTGTGGTACACCTGTGCAAACCAGTTTCGTGGCTGCTGGTTAATGAAGATGTTCGATTTACGCATTCCTTTTCGAGTTAAAACTTTCGCCCACCGTGGTATATCAACGCAGCATAATCAGCATCACGGTCGTAAACAACCTCAGTAATTGTTTTACTAATAAAGCAATATATGCCCATTTAACATGATACGTATGCATGCATGATTATTTTATAACACAATTTACAACATGTCTCAGTTTATTCAGAGTATTGGAACAACTTTGTGTGTGACAGATTATAGTTTTTGAAAATTACATCAAATGTTCCTGAGCATAATTCTTTCTTCTTCCTATTAAGATGGACATATTATTCGGGTATATAACGACTTTGCCGTATACTTTTATTTACTCAGGCACTGGTATTTCTTTTTTTATTCTTCTTCAAAGTTTGCCCGACAGGGTTTGACGGACTAGGTTTTTTGGATAGCTCTCTCCATTTTGCTCGATTTTGCGTTCTTCTGAGTGAAGCCTCCAACTTTTTCAGCCATTGAATTGGGCCAACAATGCAGGCACCAGTACTAAAATAAACTGTTGTAACACATGGTTTTCATTAATCCAGTTCATTTAGTTTATTTTGTTGTTAATTCTAATGATTGAAGAAGGTTGCGAAGCGCATACAGATCGAAATCTTGTATTTTAAATACTGAACACTGACAAATCTTCTGATAACCAACCACCATTGCTCGTTATACTACACGCCTGGCAGAATTTAGTGATCGTATAAACTCCCAATTCCGTGTCTATTTACATTATCTCTGAACCCTTAAATGAAACAATCGCTGGATCAAGAACATGTGTAGGCAATTTTCCGTCAACAATGGCATCCCAAGCATTTCGGGAAAGAAATCTTTGTCGTGCTTATAGATTACATCTAATTATGGGCATAAAGTCCCCATGAGTGCGAAGCTTAAGGACATTGTGCAAGTTTACAATGCGTAGAGTAAACGATGTCAGTTTCCGCGGTCTATACTTATTCCATAGGTGAATATTAAAAGACGTATTTCGTTGAGTTATAAAATAATGATAACTGATATCTAGCTTCTATATACAACTAATAGTTTTCCGCCAACACTAGCATTACAAACATTTCGCCAGAAGTATCTTTGCAGTAATTACAGAATACATTTAATTATTATCATAATAACTCTATGAGTACCTAACTTGAGCATAATGTATAAATTGACATTGCGTTATAAGCAAGAGATATCGCATTCTTCGGCCTTCATTTTGTATTGCCCAATCTTGAAAGACGAATGTATCACTACGAAGAGTCTTATATTGTCTAAAACCTGCTAATTTCGTGAATTTTCTATCTTGCAGATGGGCAAGCACACTGTACACGTGTTGTTTCTCCAAAAACCAAACAGTAGTCATAACAATTCTTAAATCGTGTTATGCTAGAGCTTATTAGCAGCTGGTAACAAACGCCATAACAATGGCAACAGATGGAGACTAATGCAGAGTAATTGGTCCCGTCCATATGTGTCGAAGGGGAGGGGGTACATTATCTCCGGGGGAGCGGGGTTGGGGGCTAGGAGGGGAAGACGGTTGGTTTGAGTATGCAAGGTGGTAAAATTATGATCGAAATTATTTGGACCATACGGTTGATCGTCCTAATATTAAAGACACGTCGATGCCTGATTCGTATTATGGCCCATGTCACCTTTAGGGGCCGGACGTTATAACGTTAGAAAAAAAGAACAGCTTAGGGAGGGGGTTCGAAGGGCGGCAGCCCTCCGACTTAGGCTTAGGCTCAGCACATGGCTCATATAGAAACCTTAGCTTAGTCTAAGACTAAGGCTTACGTTTAGTGTATCGAGAACGGCATAGCATGCATTTCGCTTCTGCCCCTAAAGGTTACATTGGCCTACGTTATTATCAGATTATGTCTTAAAATTACGGTCCGCCAGCTGGAAACTCATATTTAAAAATATCTGCTATCGAACTATGGTATTTAAATCGATGCCCTTTTCACTGAAGAATTCATTAAATTTGGAATATCGCTTGTGCCGCTAATTTGACGTTGCCAAAAAGTTTCACCGAGAGCCAAACAATTCTAAATTTCTACACAACGTCTTATGTAATCCATTAAAAATTTTGATTCCAGCATGTGAATTCCGTCGTTCTGTGTGATTTGACAAACGTTCAACATTTTCTAACATATAGGTATCCAAATTTATTTATGCAGATGTATTTACGATTTAGAATTCTCCATCGTATCAGTCAGATCTGTGCATAGTTATAACGTATACTGTCGATTATCGGGATGCATCGTCATTTTCTTGAGTTTATAAGGAATAAGAAACGCCCTTTAGGCAAATGTGGAAGAAGATTCTATATATCAGAAAAAAATTTAGAGGGTCAAATTTTAAAACTCAATTAGCCTCTGCCATTTAAGTATGGATGTATGTATATTCTGTGCCAAAATGAAGTCCCTGCAATGAGTCGTCAAATTGTCATCCGGTAATTGGTTTCATGCGATAGTTTTTTTAAAATATATAATCTCATAATCAGCAATTCAGCGCAATTTCCACCTTGAAAAGTTTTCTGTTGTTTGTTTTATTTCTGGCAGCACGGTTACGAAGTAAAAAATACTGTCATATCTCATGTGTTGTAAACCGTGTTGTCCGAAATAGTCTTTGCAATTATCGGCAATCTACACTTATGCGACGTTAACGTTATAATGTCCCCGATGTTTGGAATTTGTGACCCCCTGTAGTCGCGACCTTACCTTATAGACAGTCAGGGTGACACCCATACTGTAAATCAATTGCCGAGGGTGTACCACACACCCCTAGCTACTACATTTTTCCTTGATAGTGTCGCACGCACCATTAGCTACCAATTTGGAGCGAATTAACTATAACGGACACCGTCTGTAGCTAATGCGGTTTATTAGTCAACTGTCCTATATAGTTTTTTTCTAAATTTGCGATATTTGTATATAGCCCATATGAACATTGCTCAAATAATTCTGAACACTGTCAATAAAACTGCCAGAAAACACGGTGTGCCTCACACAGTCGAGAAGTTGTAATACACTTAACTAGCTACCTTTGAAAAAATTTATTAAAAACATGGGGGTGTCTAAGATACCCTGTTGTCAACAGTGTGCCTGACACTGTGTGGTGTACATAGGTCCCAAACGTTGGGGACATTATAACGTGAACGCCGCACTAGGTCTGAATTTTTGCTTTTGTCCAATATGTTTAGAAATACTAAACAAAGTTAGCAGTCTGGAGTCGCTGTGTTGCGATTAATTCCCCAATTGGTCGCAACCTTCAACTGTGGTGCTTCCAGTCATCCAGGTTGTTGGAAAAGTATTCTATTTTTACATTATCGTGGGTACCAACCCAATCTGGCACATTCTTAAATTAAATTTGATCGGCAAATCATAGCTGAAATTGATACACAGCCTGTATATTTGTCGATTATACATCACTGTACGGACATCTGATGAGACTTTCTGGAGAAGATAAACAATGTTAGTATTTTCTACACATGTATGTGTTGTGAGCAGTTAAGTCTTGTTAAAATATTCCACATTTCTGGATGCTCAGTTGATTGTCAGGTATTTAATTTCTGAAGAAATCTGGTCCGTTGTTCTGTAAAAGGACAGGTAGTCAGGTACCAAATTAAATTTTATAAGCGCAGTCAGCTTGTATCGATTGTGTAAATCCTACATTGCCATAATGCCATAAAGCAAAATTTTATATTATCAACTCTGCGCCGTGGATGGAGACAGTATAAAAATTCTGGCGAACAAAAAGCATAGCCGTTGAGCTGCTTAAATGACAATAGTGGACGTAACAATGAAGATAAAAGGGGACATACTGACAAAATATCAGGAGTTGTTAAGTATCCGCCGACCTTTGGTTAGCTGTGTCATCCGGACACTGAAGATCAAATTTAGAGTTCTCCCTACCAGGCTTAGTTGAAGTTATTGATTCGGTCCAAACACCTTAGACCAGTCATGCAGAAATCGAGTAGATTACCGGAAAATTACGGAAACTCAAGAGAAACATTTGACAGACACCTACTCAGATTATTCTGTAATGGGGGCGCAGCCAAGCAAAGCTCAGCTGAGGAATAAATGGGAAGAATCCCTTTTTATCTGCTAAAAAGTACCGGAAACAAATATATATTTTTATCACAACAAACAAATATTATACATAAACTAACACAGCTATCTATGAATTTATTGATCACCGGAAATATTTTGTACATTGCAGGTATTCATAAACGGACTGGCATATCACAGTTCATTCAGTTTTCACCGGGCATTACTTACACACATCACAGAAGACATCAGACATATATATCAATAAATAAGTAAACAATCTATATAAATACCACGGTTGTGTACCGCAGCTAGAGGCACCACACTAACATATATAATACGTATTACAGTAGACCAGAGTGGGTTTTAAGCACTGTGGCTTACATGTGGCAACAAACGCAACAATACAAAAGCAAGAGCAACGAAAAGGCTCAACAAACAGAACCAGCAACAAGCAAAAACATGTAACAGAACCGCTCCGGCCCGTTACGCGTATTTTCCATGATTTCGGGGTCAAAATTGCTCAGGAACACCAAGGAACTCATTTGGGGGATAGGAAGGACGATGTTTAGTGCCGTGGACCAGTAGCAATTTCGTTTTGCGTATCTATGTCTTGCTTATTGATATATGTTGTATTTTATCAGTTTATCATGATTTCCGTAATATGCAGTGTTCAGTATAAGTAAATATATGTTGTATTTTACCAGTTATCATGATTTTCGTAATATGCCGCATTTAGACTATCTGAGCCAGCGTTGTATTTTATCATTCGATGCCGTATGTTATAATTTGATCATCTTTTTACTTTTGTTTGTTGAGTTCTTGTCTGATTACTGGGACGAATGTTATACAAGATGACTCGGACGAAGTAGCGAAGATTAGGATGTTTCAACCGATTTGTGAGGCTGGACATTGAGCCCCGTACCGATAGAAAAAAGAGAATAACGCAGAAGCCAACCAGTCTTCACTAAACGTTAAAGATTTGATGGTTAGGACCGTCCGGGAATAGGAGGCCCCTGGCGGCACGCTCAAATTAACAAGTTTGTAGGAAGAGAAACTGAAAATATCAAGTCTACCTAGTTTTAGATGTATACTAAGCAAGGGTCACGGGAAAGAACAAGCCGCAACAAGCTGAAATTACGAGTACGGTAGCTTTCGAAATTACAGAGAACGACGGGTGTCGGGTTAAGTTGACGGCCCGTAACCGTCTAGTGTACCATGATCCGGGAAAATGACCGGAGCATGTCGGTAGAGCATTTTGAGGACTATTGCTGGAGATCGAACTGCCCCGGAATCGCTACTCACGCTATGTTGGGTTGTCGTGACAGAAACAGGACTGTTACTTTCTAGATACTTATATCATACCATATATATGTGTATGTGTCTCTTAGACGACTGCGTATGGATACAAGGCCCCTGAGCCTCCCCTCACAGCCTTGAACGTTCCCCCACTGAGCGTATTTCAGGTAAAACCGTCCTTTTTTCCTATTACCCCGTTGTAACATACGACTGACACAAGCCTCCCACCCTCCACATCTTCGTTGTCGCACCCCATTTCTGAACTGGTGCATGCGACCCCTCGTTTTTCTCGTCTTAACTGAACAAATCCAACGACATATGTCGGAGCGCCGCCCGATTCCCCGCTGACCCGCTGTAGTCATTTAAAGATGCCACAGTTTCTGCCGCCAACCACTAGTGGGATTCAGTTATACGAGATTTTTCTCTTATTTCCAAAACGGGCGGCGTTTATTCCTGAGGAGGTGGTGGTGGCGGCAGTAGTGCCTATCAACTCAGTTATGGTCACTGCGGACGGTCCCGGCTGTTCAGTAGTAACGAACTGGATAGTGGAACCCCCTCGTGCCGATACGGTTTGTTTCCGCTGAGTGGTCTGTCCGACAAGGGCCTTTCCTGGCTCTTCTGGCGGTGCTCGTGTGCGACGAGGAGTACTTAGGGTTAATGGACGACCAGTTCCTCTCCGAGGTGGTGGTGTTTCACTGATTGATTCCGCGAGTGTGAATTCGCTTAGTGAGCCAGAGGTCCCTGGTTGCGTGCTAGGCGTTCTAGAACCACTGCTCGATGTTCCTTATCCTGCCTGGCCGAGCTGCTCGGCTGAAGATGGTTCCTGTGACGTTTTGCCTAGTTAACTCATCGTCTGCTTCAGCTGCTCTCACCGCCACTGTCGTGCCCTTTTCGGAGGTCTCCGACAAGTAACTGGACACTGGTAACCGTTAGGGTGGGTGAGTGATGACCTGTTCACGAAAGAACCAATAGTGAGGAGACATAGGTCTGTCAGGGGCTGCTAGTGGAGCGCTATAAGGACGCGTGATGGCATAATCTCCTACGGTTTGAGTTGACATTTCCATTGGTACTCGCAGTCGTGATGCCATGATGTTTTCAGCTGGTCGCTATTGAAACAATGGGTGGTCCTGCGCAGCGAGCATAATTGCGTAGCGTAGATCCCCTGAGGTGTATGGTCCGGGTACGACAATTCCTCCAGAAGTTCCGCGTGGCGTGGTAGATAATGTGATATCTGCTGGGTAGTAATGCTGTCCCTCGAGTATTCCAACACCCGCAGTTGGTACGACGAATGGAACTTCTTCACTGGTAGCCACTATTCTTTCCATCGTGGTTACTGGCACGGTATGTTGTCGTTATTCTACCTGCGTATCTCGGCTACCAGGCTCTGGTATGTATGAGAAGGCCTCCCAACTAGTAACTTGTTCCTGCGCTATTGGTGGCCAGGTTGGCTCTATTTCTCTATCCGGATCAGTCAGTGGAATCCGATCATTGACCGTCCTTGGATTCTGAGGTTCGTAGTTGTCCGTCAAATACTCAATGTGTTCCATTGCAGCTTGCTCGGCCTCCATCTCAGCATATGTCCGACGATATAAATTAGGGTCGTTAGGGTCACCCATTTCTACACTCTCAGTGTCAGAACTATCAGTGATTGCTGTTCTTACTGTGCGTACTGCTACCTCGTCTACGGGTTCTATTTCAGTAACGAAGTCCCTATCAGCGATAATTCGTTGGGTTGGTTCGTTCAAACCCCTATCTAGTACGGAAGCGTGCACTTGTATTAGCCAGTCTCCTACGTTGGTATTGGATCTAATGCCCTAAAACACGGCTTAGTTCTATTAATATGTACGACATGCGCCATACCTTCCGGATTAGAGTGCATTCTTACGCGCATGCATGGCGGGGTGATTCCTAATATTTCGTATGGCCTGCACCAACGATGCGTGAGTTTTCTAGATGTTCCTGGCGTGGTATCGTGCCTATAAACACAGCCTAATTCTCCTATTTGATTGCGTGGCTCGCGAGCTCATCTATCGTACCTTAACCGTTTTAACTCTTGGGCGGCTTTCATCTATAGGTAAGCACGCTCCCTAATAGAACCATCTAGCGCTGCGCGTTGGCCCTATAGGAGTGATGCGGCCCTAAGTTGTTATTGTCCTGTTGTCCACCCTGAGTGTCTCTTCCACTATCAATTATATGGTGTCTTAGACACCATGGTGTCTCTGATGGTATTTTCAAGTAGTATATATAAGCAGTGTACTGTCGGTAATAGTATGGTGTAGACTACACGATAAATTTTATATGATGTTAGCTACACCATGCTGTTATTTGCACGCAATATGTAATGGATTTGTGTATGGTGTCATTGACACCGTCAGTAAAAAAACAATATGTAGATTAAGACACTATAGCTAGGTTAAGGGTGTCTCATACACCATCTTTTGCATTACATAGTGTGGGTATATACCGTATACAACTGGATGGTGTTGTCTAGATCATAGGGGGACAAAACTTTCACATGGGGGTCCTTTATAACGTAAACGCTGCATGAGCCCCAGTATATCCAGTGGCTGCGCCATGCGTGTCGTATTCTCCGGGCAACCTAGGATAAAATCCATGCATTAGCAAAAACTGTGCATATTTGGTGGCTGTGTGTACCGAAGAATTATAAGCCATTATACAAAAAAGTTAGGATACATCCCATGAGTGGTGATGATCCTGTGGTACACTTACTCGTAATAAATATAGTAACGTCCTATTGAACCATTCGATCTCACCATTTGCTTGAGGGTGGTAAGCTAGACTCATGTGCCGAAATATCTGCATTTCTTGGCACAGCTCTTCGAACATGTGCGCGGTGAAGGCACCTACGCCATCAGAATACAGCTCCCTGGGGGCTCCGTACCTATTGACTACCTCATATAGGAATATATGAGTGGCTGTGTGAGCATCCTGGTGCCTTATTGGCACTGCTATTGCGAATTTTGTAAATTGGTCGATAAATACAATGATATAACGGTTGCCTGCTTGTGACCTAACTTGAATGTCAAGTATGTCTACGATTACACGATACATTGGTTGATTTGCCAACGGAACCCTGTCCAATCCGGTGGTTATCCGTGTAATCGGGTCCTTCGCGGATTGGCATAGAGTACATCGCCTGATCCATTGTTGTGCGTGTTCGGACATACCTTTCCAGTAATAAAATTGTTTTAATTTTACTAATAGCCGATCTCAGCCAGGGTGCCTGCATATAAGGTATTGTGTTCATGTTTAAGAATTTGCTGTACGAGCGTGATAGGGACGGATATTTATAATTTATGTCCCCTGGTTCTAATGGGTGCATGTATATCTTGATGTCCGCAGCTAGCTCGAAATAATGCGCCCGCATTTCTATTCTCAGCGCGCCTAATTCGGCCATGCGTAGTGTTTTGTTATATAGGTACCACCAAATTGGACCTAATTCGGTATCGTTTCGCTGGATATAGGGTAAAAACCGCACTAGATTAAAATCTGGGGGATTCGAAAAGAACGGCAAATATATGTTTTCATGAGTATCTTAACGTCCTCGATCCGGACAGTTGGCATCATTAATTTCATGACCCTATCAAACTCCTGTTCTGTCGGTAAGGTGGTTGCTCTTAGGCTCACGGTTTCTGATTAGGACCGAAACGGTCTTTTAGGGCCTCGACCCTGGGGTCTGCCTTCAAGACCCGAGATGGTTGTTGCACGCACCGACATGACTGGGGTTTCTCCATGATACATCCTAATTGGTATAGCGCTTAGCGTGGCTGCTTGTTGTGTCAGCGTTGCTGGGGGTACTGTAGTTGCTTGCGTGTCGGCAACTAGGTGCAATGGGATTCCTTCGGGTTGGGCTGACCTGGGGGAGTGATTAGGCTCCCTGTTATAGGGGTTGGCGCGCCCGTTGCAAGCGGTGCTACAGTACGTACGGGATACGGCAGGTGCGATTGATCCCATGTTGCGCAGGTTGTTGGTGGGCGAGGTCCGGTGGGTCGTCCTCGACCCATCATAAGGACTTCGTATCTCCTAATTCCTCAACTACAGATGGGTCGAATATAGGATCGCGTGATAGAGCATCTGCGTTGCCATTTTCCTTTCCTGGTCTATACAGTATCTCGAATCCCCCAAACTCGAGTAATAGCTCACTTCGCCATTGAGATAAGCGTATATGTCCGAGTAATTTTGGATAAATTTATGGTAATACCACACAAGTCCTAAGAAACTTTGGAGCTGTTTCAACGTCTCCGGACGTTTACATTCTTCTATGGCGTGAGTCTCTTGAGTCCAATTTGAACGAGCCGACCTCGCTGGTAATAGTTACAATACTGATAAGGTTAATAGTGTTAAATTACTACTTTATCTAATTATCATAAGCACAAGATCAAGATTCCTGTAAAATGAAAATGCCTACCGGCTTCGTCACACCTCCTACGACACGACAGCCTGACGTGGTCCCGCTGAACGGACGGGCGTCATTTCATTGCTACACTCCTCTCACCATCACGGCCCGCACGATGCAAATAATTTATTCTAGCTCATGCGGCCCAGGTGGCGTGGTTATCAGAATTTATTCCCAATATTTCAGAGATTTAAATATACTCCACCCCGTCACGAGCGCGCTAGGTGAGTATCAGGTCAGCAAGGCGCCGGTCGAACACGCCAACCCCCTGGAACGCATGACCTTACCGCCCTTTTATCAGATACTTGGGCACAACAATGATACATTGACATTATACAAAAGTGACGACAATACCCTGGGCACAAACGCATTACTCCCATGTATTCAACAATTGGTTATAACCTGACACATTAGCTTTTAAAATTTCGAAGGCCAGGTTAGGAGACGCTAATGGCGTGCGAGAGGTCCGAGAACACAAAAAAATTCCGTTAGTTCGAACACCCAAATATTCAGTCGTACATTGGGAAGTGCAAATTTGAGCCGAGTTATTCTAAAATAATAGTACTAGCCAGACACTAATTTTGATAATAGTTCGAGTAGAATTCAGTTTTTATCAGTGCCTGTTAGTGTCCGACGAGCCAAAATGCTCAAGCCGATAGCCATGGAATTCATGCTTTGATCTGTTATAGCCCATCAAAAGTCATTTCTAGTAACCGGCATTTTTACCAATAACAACAGTTCGAGGAAGAATTATAAATATTGTCAGGAAATGCTCAAAAAGTACAAAAGTAAATAGTTATGAAATATAGGTCTGTTATATACATCTAAGGTACTCTGTGTGTACGGTGGAAAAAAATAAGATATATATCTGCTATAGCACAATAGAACGATGACTTGCAGATCACATGTCCATGCCAGCCAAGTGTACATGACAAACCTTCCACCCGAGGGAAAGATTTCGCTTGAGCGTCGAGAAAGCCAGAATCGCATGGGTACCCTTAAGTAGGAAGCCGACGGTGCATCTTGATAACCCATTTTGGCTATTGGGAAAAGTTTTTGTTTTGATTTGGTTCCGAACGAATAGAATTGAAAATGTTCCCCTATAGTACAAGTGTTCCACAGCGACAGCAACACCACTATATACACTGTAGCGTATATATTCATATAGATTGTCGCGTATGTATCAGCAAGACAATAGCTCGAATACTTATCTCTCTACCCACAGTCAAGTTGCAAAAAGTTCTCGGTGTCGACTTTTGGAAACTTGGAAAGTTCTGGTGACTAAAGTTGTTGAAGCCTGCTTTCGAAATATCCCTGCGAAACAATGGTAGAAAGTTTCAAAAATACTGAACAATCCTGCCAATAAGAGCTTTTTTGCGACGGTATATGAACAGATCTACAACCCCCCGCTGGTGTTTTAATCGGATAAATCGGATCAGGTAATGATAATTATATAACGAAACTCCAACCGGCCTATTCCGGAGAGAAATAATTCGTCCTGCTTCGCGCTAGCTCGAGGCTGCTGGCTGCTGTCTTCACTGCTCATGTCGAGCCGTAGCTAAAGTTGTGTTGATACCGCATCCCATATGTCCGATGAAAACCAAAAATGTGAAATTTGAAGTTTTTAGTTTTTAAATTTTATTTTAAATCTAGTTCGATTCGATACGCTGAGGCAGGGTAAAAATAAGCTTGATCAAGCAAGCCATTCAAAACTCAGAGGGGAAACAGAGTTAAGCCACTATATAAATGTTCTCTAAGTTCAGAACAAACCGAAAGAACAAAATAACGAAACTTAAAAACTAAAAGTTAATACATGTAAACTTTATGCATATAATTTTGTGACAGAACATCAGGAGCAGGAGCATATAATTTCCTGAAGTGTATAGATATACATATAAACGTGTCGGTATAAAGTTTATGTAAACATGCATTTGTAACGAAGAATAATCGAACGTTAGGGTTTTATGGTTAATTCAACACTATGGACTTTTGGGTATGTCCGACTGTCGTTACGAAAAAAACGATGAACTCTGATCCGTTAATTCAATCTACAGCATAAAGCAACTCAATATCTCAAAGTACTCAAATTCAACTATCAGCCTGGCCTCTAGGCTATAATGCTATCACTCTCTTTGCGTGTATGCACAAATAACTCCACTCTACTTATTCTCAGCAAAAAAAGTGTGCACTGATTCAATACGAGTAATCCCTGTAAATGTACTGCGGTTCAAAACAAGCTTGAAATGATGAGCAAAGTACGCATGTACAAAATCTACAACACAAAATCCACCAAACTGAATAATAAATAAAATCTGCGAACACAAAAGAGAAGAATATTTTTTGTTAAAATATCGCAAAGGTGAGCACATTCTCTTTAACACTCATCATCATGCCGCAGTGTCTCTATCTTTACTTCTTCACAGGAAATCTTTATGTCGCCTTAATTTCCACAAGCCGCGTGACTGTCCACTATAATCGCCGAATACTAGGATGATGAGATGCTGCTGCGCAAGTAACCGATAAGCAGGGATGCCTCTGTGCCGTAAACCAAATGAGCTAAAGTCCAAACACTTTAAGGCCACTAGCGAGTAGAAGTAACCTGGTAATACCACCACAAATCCACACCAAAATATAAGACTGACTTACAATAACCGCAGAAGAAATCACTAGAGAACGTCCAAGCAACGAACAAAAACTCTAAACTATCGCGCTATAACTAAAGATTAAGACTGACGAACAACTGAAGTGAGGCTGAGCAACAACTGTCTATCTCTCTGACGGTACAACAAGGATGAGGCTTAGAGCAGAGTGCGCGCTGGCTTAAATACCCAAGCTTCGACGCACTTGAATGTCATCTCTCAGTGATTCCGAGAACTACAGGACTATTAATAGCAAAATGTTTTGACTTATCCCACCCCAGTACAAACAAAGTCGTTCCAAGGCAACCATATGTCATATGCAACAGAATTCAATAAACGATCGAAGACAACCCAGGCTATCCACTCCTATAAACAAGAACTATTTGGTTGAAATAGTTTCTAGTGCATAGCTGCACAGAGCATAGGCAAAACGCGGCGCATGGGCAAAGAAACCGCCCGCAATGCAATTCGCCGAATGTCACAATGCACTATTGTCTGCATAATGCTACTTTGTGTGCTGACTTAAAACTGAACAATGGCACACAAACAATCGATAGCCAAAACAACAATCTTATCGCTCATGTGAGCACTTTTGCGATTTTTTTCAGTATTTGCATAATATATATATGAAGATCATATACTAGTATGTATTACTACGAGCAAGTCTTGTTACAAGACTCGTGTGCATACGAAAAGTAAAAAGGGATCACATATGCGGTGTTGTTATAGAATGTAACGTCCGAAGGACATCATGTCGAGTCACGAAATTCTAGTTAAAATAATCTTAGTATATAATGCATTTTATGCTAAGCGCAGGGGCGTCGCCACGCGTGCCTCTTTTTACACATTATTGCATATATAGATATAAAATCTGAATTAATGTATAATAGCAATTTATTTTGTTCATCACAGATTTGGCAACAAAACCAACATATTAATCTATAAAATATTATTTATATATACTAAAACAATGCCATGCCATAATGCCACAATAATTTATAGTCTATATAGGGCAATAAATAGTGTATTCCACGCATACAACTCAGTTTTGAGATTTGAAAGCCATCTGGAGCATATTTAAAATTCTGACATTTAGTCAATTTCATTTTTTGACACATTCGGCTGCCGAAATTTCATAACCACATGGTAAAATGGCACATATAAACTAATATGATCAAATGTGGTCACGCTGGTATATCAGAGTATCGCTGGCCGAGAATCTTTCCAGTGCTACAAACATCTCCAATACTCGAAAAATATGTGGTCAGAAATCAAACCAGGTAAAATTCTAGGCAAAAAAATTGAATAAAACTGGTTTGTACAACATGCGCAAATAGCAAAATACCTAGAAATAATAGTTCTGATTTGAGTGAAACGCATTCAGCTGTTGGAGAATTTTCTAGAATGCAAAACAGGTGATCGTGCATTGGAAACAATTTTGGAAACGTATTTAATACATACCTATACCTAATAAATTTATGTAAAAATAGAATGTTGCTAACAAGTTCAAGTGAGCCAAATATTTCTCAGCGTCGTAAAATGAACAACGTTCAGTATTTTTCTATTGAGAAATTTACACCATTATGTTTTGAAATTGCTTTTAATAAAGCTTAAGTTCTAAACGTTAAGCCTTATTATATGCCTGAATTAATGTCTTTACCTTACAATGTGTTACATTTTCCAGCCGCATCAAGGTTACATGAAAGAAAGATAGCATATTTAAATTTAATTAAAATTAATATTAATAATATTAATTATTATTATTAATATTAATAATATTAATATTAATAATTAATATTAATTTAATTAAATTTAATTAAAATCGTGTAATGGAATATTTTCCTTCCAAAGAAAAGTAATTTTTCCTACATATAAAAGAAATTATTTCTTTAATCTAAATTTTTTTTACACATATACAAAAGAAAATATTTTTATATTTATAGGAAATTACCTTGCACAATAAGGGAATAAAGAACATATGTTTAGAAAATTATTCCTAAATTTTAAATTTAAAAACAGAGGAATTATTTCTTTGCATATATTAGTATCGAATAATCGAACATTTAATTCTAAATTATGTTGGAAAATATTGCTATGAATATATGAATATTTTTCTTTTTATCCTGGGAAAAATTTTAGTCTTTCAGATCAATATTACACTGCATAGTTTTTCAGAAAATATATTTTAATATTAAGGAAAATAAACAGCAATGAAGTCAGGTTTTAAAGAACGAACAACGCAAGACAAACTCGATTACTCCAAAGCTTCACAATGCGTTGATGGAAATCTGCACCATTAGGCATGACAAAATTATTACACACCAGAAAATCTTTGGATAATGTTTTGACAGCGAAAGATAGTTGGTGACTAAGATCCCAGTTGCACTGGAGTGCCTAAGTTGCAGTTATTGATATATTGCTTACTAGGTCCATGAATTTAATGGACAATAGAAGCAAAATATTTAGTTTGAAAAATTGGGCCAACCTGTTTCGCATTAATTTTGTAACGCCATCTTTAATGATTTGGTATTGCATTAAATATTTAGCATTTAAGATTCTAAATTCGTACAGCTTTTTGTTTTACACTGTTTTTTCAGAAACTTTTCAAAATTATGGACAGAATTATATATTATATACATATTAGACCACAATTTATATAAATAAATCATTTAACGTTTGCACAGATCTAGCAAACGTTACTCATTTCAAAACACAGCTACTATTTTCGACAAAGGTGTTGAAGTTCCGTCGGCTTCTGGTGGTATAGATAATTTCGGGACGGTAAATTTCTGAAAGTTTTAGGAACTCAAAATTTCCCCCGATTATTTTCCCCAATTTGCGATAAACTTTTTTCGAATTTCCCTATTATTACCAATTTCCCTTTAATTTTTGTTACAGTTCTTCCTATTTAAGCTAATTTTCACTAAATTTTCTGTGCACACTGGGCGCATTTCTGGTTTGAGGTGCGGGGGTTCGGGTGTATGGAGCCTTCCGGTGAGGGTGTTAATTTAGCCCCAGGAGCGTCAGCCTTAGGGAGAGGATAACCAGTCCAGTTACCCCCTCGCACCATTAAAATTTGCGATTAGTTACGCCATTTATTTGTTTTGATACATTTATCTGCTAGAAACTGCAAAAACGATGTTTGTATGCTAGAGGCAACCCAACCTGTTCAAATCCAGTTCGGCCCAGCGCCATACCCGCGAGCCTGGCTGGCGCGGGCCGCAATACAGAATTCTCATTTTCAACATACAACATAGATGAGAACGATCAGATTTTCTGCATAATGAGACCAAGCGATTTCGAAATTAAAATCAACACTCCGGCTAGCGCTTTGAAAAATTCGGGGCCCAGTTGTGATCGGCTTTGGGCTTGCTGGGCCCGGTTGGACCAGGCTTTGGACTAGTATTCTCAACTCTAGTTAGCTGTAAAGCATTCAGTGAATGAGTTTTATGTACATATCTTATTCAAAGAAAATTTGCCTCTAAATTCGTTGTTAAAATAGAAGACGCAAAAAACTTTAAAACAGGAAACTAAAATCCCGTCAATCATAAAATACTATTATAAATTCAAATACTGCTACAAACAATAAATATAATTGTTTTAAAATTAAATATATATTATCAATGAACAATTTATATATATCAACGAATTCATGTGACTAGTTTGAGCATAATCGCTTTTGGAATCTCGCCGGTAGTACATACTGCACAAATACAATAACTTAAGATGGAACCAGGAAAACAGTGACTAAGTTATTGGCACCGGTTTCGAAAAAAGTTGCTTTTCACAGAAGGTCAATGATGTTCGTTCATTCCTTAGTTGGTTGATATTGAGGACACATTTGTACTTCTTGCCGGCATAATGTCGCCAAAATAATAAGTGATAACATGTTTGAAATTGCTATTGAATCACTGATATATTATTTGTCTTGGAGAATTTTTGAAGGTTTCTCGCGAACGGGCAATGGTGAAACGAAATTATATAGTTGCAAATGCCATGGTGTCCAACAATATTGACTTCTGCATCCACGTCACTATAAGGCGGTGTTGCTTTAATAGTTTTGACTGACAATCGGTTTCAAAATATTGAAAAGCGCAAACGACAGCATGGGAATCAAAGCGCTACGTTGTATTATTCGCGTTTAGTCCTCTTCTTCATCGTCATCATTTCCCTCCGTAATCGGATCACTATGTGTCCATTCGTTTCGAATAATTTCACCAGCACCATCTCCGTCGTGGTTGTTTTCCGCGATACATTTTGCAACGTGTCGCAGCACAATTTGAACACGACGATCCATTGCAGTGAATATTTCATCCGTTAGCACTGGAGCCATGGCATCGGTCGACAATGAGTCACGTAGTGCGTCAGAAAGATGCTTTGGTTCACC
Source organism: Trileptium ribeirensis (assembly GCA_030248225.1). Classification (NCBI taxonomy): domain Eukaryota; kingdom Metazoa; phylum Nematoda; class Enoplea; order Enoplida; family Thoracostomopsidae; genus Trileptium; species Trileptium ribeirensis. The sequence continues at coordinate 34,599 of JASANE010021616.1, forward strand.
TTTGTAGTACGATAGCAGCGTTGCAAGTGTGGACGGACGTATAACGCAGCATTGATAGAGCGGAGCGAGAATATCAAGACCCCATGCATCTTCGTACGGCTTGCCGAATCTAAACAAGAGTAATATGTCGCCACTTGAACTATTTTAAGTTTCACAATTAAATAAATTACTTTCAGTGTCTTCAGGACAAATTGGATTGTTTCTGGAAATAAACGAAACCCTCAAACTATAATTGGCTATCTTTTTATAATATACTATAGTTTTTTTATGTTGTACGACATATATTGATTTTGTACAAGCATATGAAACATGCTTTGCCAAGGATTCAGCATTTCCATTAAAACAACACGATCATATAACGTGTTTTTGGGTTCTAAAAGTTTAGGCAGTAAATTGAGAAACCAAAAAGCTTAAGAATTTTACCATTTGGTTCAAATCTAATGACTATTTAACAGAATCACATGGTAAAGCAGTAAATGTTACAATGTCTTTTTGTAACTAACACAATTGAAAATTTATGAAATTTTCGAGCAAATTTATTATTACCTGTACTTTTCCCAAATTCATTGTGAAAAATTAGATTGCTATTTTTACTAAACCTTATAGTGTCCACAATTAGCACTCTCATTGTATAACTGATATTCAAAATTTTAGCATTACGTTGGATTAACACTCTGATTGCACCCAACTGAATGGATTCATCTTGACTCATAGTACATTGGGAAGCACTATGTTAACTCAGATTGGCATAAACTAAACGTTAGTACATGTGCCCAGCGGAACCTAATGGAATAAGGCACCAAATACGAAATAGTTCAGTGGCTAGCGCACATGACTTGAAGCTTGTCGACGAAAGATTTAAGTGGTCAAAGGTGGTTAGAAGGGTTACGTGACTTGACAGCTAACCACATTTTTTAATGGGGACTGCAATCACCCCAGAAATGGTAGGAATTAAGCTATCGAAACACACCACTATATTCTGTAGTAACAAATTGTAGATACAATTAAATCAAAACGTACCCACGGCCATTATCTAAATGAATAGGATACGCAGCTTCATCGAATACATCGAGAACTTCGTAATGATGTCGATCAAGATTACCTAAATACACAGCGATGTATGGTTACATTAATTTATTACAGTACAACATTTAAAATAGGCAAGCCATTTATTTTGTTATTTCGCAAAACGTTATATACTTAAAGAATGATGTTATAAAACTATTATCACCCTCGACGCCCATAAGGATGGTAGTCGATTATCGATGAGGGTCTGAGGTGAGAAGTTCTGGTAAGGCTTTATTTGTCAAAGCTGCAGAATGTGAAGCATAGGGTCTTGCACAGATTGCAACGTTGGCGCAAAAAAATGTAGATGTGAGTGTTCATTAGTCACACAAAGTAGACAACCATCACCCGTAAAAGGACACTGGAAGAACCAACAAACACTGAATTATCTATTAGATCTATCTGACCTAAGCTTTGTCTCAAACAGTCAGATTTTCAATCCAACTGAAATTTTTGTGCTATTACAAACCGACTGATCTATGGGGGTGATGTCCGTTCCTCCTCGTGGTACCCCTGGAAACTCCATGCTCAAGCGGGGTGAGCTGAACGCGGACCCGCCCCGGCGACAGGCCCCGCGACAGGCCGACCGGAGTGTGTACTTTCAACAACCGTCGCTACCATGAAAAAGTCTTCAACGAAACCAGTAAAAGCTACGGCGTCCACGGAAATCGACGCTTGACATCAAGGCCCGGACATGTCGACAAATCAACAAGCGTTCCCATCGCAAGGACGGCGACGGGACGCAAGCAAGCGAGTCCAATTCAGCGGAGGACAAGGCCCGGTCCCACCGCTGGGAAGACAGAAATTGCCCACCACACGCCACGAGACCAGCGAAAAGATCCACATCGCAACGCTCAACATTGGCACGATGTCTGGCAAAGGCGAAGCACTAGCAGCGACGCTCCGAAAACGACGCATCGACATCTGCGCACTTCAAGAATTCCGATGGAGTGGAAGCGCCAGCCGCAACCTGGAAAGCGAACGCAGCGCCAACGGCTACAAACTGCTCTATTTCGGCAGCAAAAACACCGCCACGGCACCGGAATCGCCATCTCCATACGCTTCCGGAAAGCAGTCGGCGAATTGGAGACCGACACATGAAGATCAAGATCATTGCGGCCGAACGCACCATTCACATCTTTACCGTCTACGCGCCGCAGACTGGTCGACCAGACGCAGAGAAGGATATCTTCTACAAGAACCTCGACTCCAACCTCCGTGCCATCCCTGCCAACGACTACGTCATCATCGCCGACGATTTCAACGGCCACGTAGGCGAAACGGCAGACGGCAATCGATGTCACGGCAACAAGGACTACGGTACGCGCAACGAAGATAGCGACCGCATCATCAAGTTCGCTGACGCGCACGGCCTCGCCATCACCAACACTTGGTTCAAGAAGCGTCTGACCCACCTGCTGACGTTCTACAGTGGGCCAAACAAGTCCCAGATCGATTTCATCCTCATTCGACGCCAGCACCTCAAGACGGTCACCAACGCCAAGACCATCCCATACGAGACGGTCTCTGCCCAACACGGTCCAGTCGTTGCTGTGCTCAAAGTCAAGCCACCGCCATGACGCTTCAAGTGGTGGAAGTTCAAGGAGAAGAAGGACGAGATGATCCAGCGCATCAAAATGCCTACCGTAACCACCGTCGAAGAAGCCTGGAAACGCGCCAAGTCCAACATCCACCAGGCGGCCGCGAAGACCATCGGCATCACCAAGCCCGGCAAGCCGATCATCAACCGCGACACCTGGCTCTGGACCGACGACGTAAAACAGAACGTCCAAGAGAAGAAGGTACCACGCGTACCGCAAGGACAGAACTCCGGCAAACCTGCAGAAATACAAGGACGCGAAGTTAGCTGCGAAAAAAGCCGTCGCCGCTACCCGAGCCCAGCACTTCCAAGAACTCTATAAGCGACTCGACACCCGCGAAGGTGAACGCGACCTCTACAAGCTAGTCAAAAGCCGGGACAAGCGAAAGCAGGACATCGAGCTCTTCTTCTGAGTCATCGACGACCACGGCAATCTTCTCACCGACCGAGCAGCCATGGAAGAATGGCGCAAGTACTTAGAGCGAATCTCCACCGAAGAGTTCCCGTATCCGCCTCTCCCACACGGCCACTCAACGTTTCGCGCCGTCGGACCCATCACTGCCGACGAAGTATGCGACGCGATCAAGCAGATGAAGTCCGGCAAAGCTACTGGACCCGGCGACATCGCTGTCGAGCTCTGGAAGTCGAGAAACTGGAGCCCAGCACCTTGGTTGGCCCGTTTCTTCAATCAAGTCACCGACGAGCGCCGAACCCCGAGCGACTGGCAGAACAGCACGACCATCCTGATCTGAAAACGGAAAGGCAACCCGGCCGACTGCGCCAACTATCGCCCGATCCGGCTGCTCCTGCACACCATGAAAATCTTTGAACGCATCCTCGACAAGCGGATCCGTGACATCACCAAGACCACCGTCAACCAGGCCGGCTTTGTCAAGGGCTGCGGCACAATAGACGCGAGCCACACCGTCAGACTACTGTTGTAAAAGTACCGCGAGAAGAAGAGGCCGCTCCACGTCGCCTTCCTCGACCTCGAGAAGGCGTTCGATCGCGTGCCGCATCAACTCATCTGGTACGCGCTGCGTGACCACTACGTTCCTGAAGGACTCATCCGATGGGTGCAATTGCTCTACAGCGACCTGAAGAGCCAAGTCCGCAGCGTCGCCGGCACGTCCAAGCCACGCTGCATCAGCTTCGGCGTCCACCAAGGAAGCGCCCTCTCGCCGCTCCTCTTCATCCTCGTCATGGACATCATCAGCCGTGACATCCAACAGCCAGCGCCCTACACCCTGCTCTACGCAGACGATGTGATGCTCGCCGCTGAAGACAAGTCCGACCTCGCGCAGCTCGTACACACATGGAATGATCGCCTAGCCGAACACGGTCTCCGCCTCAACATCAAGAAGACCGAGTACATGACGACTGCTCCAGACGAACCAGGAACGATTGCCGTCGCCGGCACCGACCTGCCTCGTGCCGAACGCTTCAAGTACCTCGGTTCCACGCTCTCGGCCGACGGCGACCTGCGACATGAAGTCAACTCGCGAGTCAACGCTGCCTGGATGAAGTGCCGTTCGACTAGCGGCGTCCTCTGTGACAAGAAGATCAAGAACAAACTCAATCCAAAATTTACCGATTGCTGGCCCGCAACCAAGGACACAGAACGCCGCCTCGCCGTCATGGAAACCAAGATGCTGCGATGGACCAGCGGCGTCACTCGCTTCGATCACGTCCGCAACGACGACATCCGCGGCCGCTACGGTGTTGCACCCATCGTCGACAAGATGCGCGAGAAGCGACTTGGATGGTACGGACATGTCCTGGGCGCCGACGACAACTCGTCGCCAAGACCGGTCTCCATCTCGAGATTACCGGCAAACGCCCGAAGGGCCGCCCGAAACAACGCTGGTCTGACACGCTTCACGCTGACATGAAGATAGCCAAAGCCCACCCGAACGACGCCCAGAACCGCTCAAACTTGGAAGAAGAAGACCCAAATGGCCGACCCTGCATTGAAGCGGGAATAGCGCCCGGAAGAAGAAGAAGACAAAGCGACTGATCTATAGTTAGTTTTGAAAGTTAGATGAAAATAATGTTATCGCCACACTCCGTGTTTATTCAGAGAATAACACCTTTATGTTCTGGATTAATTTGTATTTAACGTGTTGGTGAACAAATGTGCGTTGTCTTCAGACCCGGTACACTGGACTGAAAATTAAGTTCATTGTACGATCATTAGTGGCTTCGAAACCTTAACCTAGTTCCTTAAATCTCAAAGTGAAGCGTGCGTACTATAACGCTTATAGAAGTATATGGCACACAATGAATTTAGTGAATACATTATGGAAACTTAATTGATTGCTGTTTAGCAGTTGTCACTGTTAAAGAGTCAATTTTTATGTAAGAATTGTTCCCGCGAAAATTTATTTCAGACGAAGATCTGGGACTTCGAGACATTTTCAAAAAGATATACTTTGCAATTATATCAAACCTCATAAGCGACTATACGTTGATAAGATTTAATTTAATCCAGCTGTAATGCACATAAAACCCATGGTAACAGCTCGGCAGTGCCACTGCCGCTTTAGAAGACGACTAGGTGTTAAGTTGGATTTAGCAAAGAGTGAGAATTTAGGAAGAAGCATGAAACGAAGATATCATACCGACGAAAGCTATGCTAGATAATATGAGTTAATGTTTGTAAATCCAAACCATATATCAATATGGCTCTACTTCAAATAAGCCTACTTTTACATCAGTGTCTGCACTTCAAATAAACATATAACATATGTTTTGCTATATACAGTGTAATCTAATCAACATACCTGTCAGGCAACCAATCATGCGACGTCAGGGGTTGATTGGCCATCTGCGGTATTGTGTTGCCGTAACACTCCCACCCACCTAGTTCAAAAATTAACAGCTGAAAAATCTATCTCGTATTATTTCTTATAGTGCAGAGGGTTTTCGTGGTATTTTTCCGCTAGACCGAATTCGGTCAATTTTGAAGATACGGAGCTGATTTTGGTATCAATCGATTCAACTCGATAGAAAACACTCATTTTACCCATATTCCTGAAATTTTTTTCGATTTTTTAGGTCCCAGTGATTCTTGGGCCCTCATAACTTTTTAAAGTTGGCGTAGATTTCAATGAAAGACACCAGTAGATTTCTCTCATCAAGCCGAGTAGAATGCTGAACAATATGACCATATTCCCAAGAAAAAAAATTTTTGCGTTCCCCAGGGGTATCATTGGGACCTCAAAAATCGAAAAAATTTTTTCAGGAATGTGGGTAAAATGAGCATTTTCAGAACGGCCTTATTGAGTATAATTGACTGATACCGAAATCAGCTCTGTATCTTCAAAATTAACCAAATTCGGGCTGGGGGATAACCGAAAACACCCGTTTCTCGTTTATCACCAACAACTATATGTCTGGAAGGGTTGAATAAATTACTTAAGTAGATATCTTAAGTAGACATCTTCACGTAAAGTCAATCAGTTTCGTAATGAAAAAGGTAATTATAAAACTAAATAATAAAACTATGCCATTTAAGACGCGAATAAACGACGCGCTCACTTACCCATTAAAAAGTCGAAAATATAGATATCGACGAAATCAAGCAGACGCCTTGGTTTGGTTGCGTAAGGTGATTTTCGAAGAACATTATTTCGGCAATAATCGTTATTTGTTTGCCATTCAGCTAGCTGATTTCGCTTGGAGTAGGTGCTGAAACGAAACTAATGAAATTTGCTTGGCTTAGACGAGATCCAGCGTAAGGCAGCGGTTACGCTAGTTCGGACGTATTCTGCCCATATTTATGTATTTAGCTTATAACAATCCAGCGTAAGAGAGCGGCTACGCTAGTCCGGATGTACACTGCCAATATTTATGTGTTTAGCTAATCACAATCCAGCGTAAGGGGTATTTAACCAATGTCTGCTTTTAAAATGATGTCTCTTCTTTTGGGCTGCCCAGCCCGGGCAAATATCGACAACGTTTGAAAATTTGAAATTCCAAAAACTGCAATAATTATCACAAAATTCCTTTTGTGCGGGCATTTTTCACTTAACACAGGCCCGAAAAAAAACCTTATAATGGATACAATTTTCCAGGGCAGATATTAAATTAATACATGTAATATAAAAGAAAATGTTATCTAAAAACGCACGTACTACAGCCTTTCACTTCGGATAAATATAGCTTTGGTAAGACTTTAAACGTTGCTAAATGGGTTTTAGTCGGTTTATATGCCAGAAAACATTTTATCTTAGTCATTCAAGTTAAGCGTTTTCTAGGTTTTACAATCTAGAAACCAAACATAAATGGTTCTGTTGTCAAAATTTAAACACCAATTAACATAAATAGTAATTTAACAAAGTAGTGAGTCTCCTGCTGTTTCAATCAACGGAACCCTTTTTATGATATAAACCCTACGCATCGCATAATTAAAGCTACCACGAATGTCTACATCAGATTGTTACAGCATGTTCGTAATATAAAACATTAGCGTGTTCGTTAACGCTTTCAAAATATAAAAAATGTTAAATATATTTATATACATGTTAGTACTGGACCTATTATAAGCTGCCTACATTTATTATATTTCATAGGTGCTCTAGCCATTGGCTTAAGGCGGATTGATGGTCTCAGCAGGCGAGGAGGGTGCTGCGCGCCGGGAGGGTAGGCAATGGCAGTAACCAAAAATTTCCCCCGTGTCTTCTAGATTTCCTCATAATTTTCTCAATTTTCACCGATTTTGGCATACAGGTTTTGTAATTGGGGGTAACTCTCATGGGTATATATAATATACAAATTGAATAGCTAAAACTAATGGGCAAGTGTGCAAGATTAAGGCTTGATCTTGACCGTATGCTATTTGGTGCAAAAAACAAAACATACACATCTAATTATTCTTCAGAGAAGCACAATATTGATTACACTTACCTTTGAACATCAAATTGTGGTTAGTATGAAATGCACAAGAGTACGAAATCACTATTGCAGCATATCAATGCGTGATAAATCTGTTAATCTGACAACTTAAGCGTTGGCTAATTATTTTTCATATGATTATATATAAATACAGTGTGATTTGATTCTGGGATATTTTTTAAACCTTGATTTATCGGTAAATATTTTGAAATCGTAAAGTTCATTTTCTACGTACGTTTCAGAGCGTAAAATTTAGTATGTGTTTGATACGTGTAAAAGTGTAAACAAAAAATTTCGATACGCAACTTAAACGAATATGATGGCACAATCCCGACTCACTTCGACATCTTTCAAACACTTAGAAATATGGCGACCAACCTAAAGTCTGTGCAGCGGCGAATCAGGGAATTTTAATTGGGTAGTCCCGACTTCTCTCTGCCGAAACCTTGTTTGGAGAATACAACGGTGTTTACTGCAGTTCATGGTCATTTTTAAGGCCACCAACAACTGTGGCAGTACAGCCATTCACTGGATCCGTCGATCCGATACCTGTGTTTTTAAACAACATTTAATATGTAATAAGTTTTACATAATATAATTTTGAGTTAACATATTTTTATGTTAAGTCATACATTGGCTTTAGTTTAACAGCTAGCGTCGCTGCAAACACCTGATATCGTACTCACGTACAAAACATACCTACCGCTTGAGCTACTAATGTGTTATATAAACAAAAAATGAGAGTTGATCGAAGTGAAATGTGTGTCAGTGTCGTGAGAGGTCGGGGGAAGTTAAGAAGAACATAGAAAAGCTGTTGGCAGAAATCATACAGTAGACCATGAAATGTTTCATACATGCTTGTTACGAACTGTTATACTTGGAATATCGAACATATGCAGGTAATAGTTGCAGGCGAGTTAAAATTTAAAAGCAAGGAAATGAATTAAACCCAAATATTGAAAATGCTTGTATTCCACTTGCCAAAAATCGATTAGCTCAGCTCTGCCATGATGGGACAATTTAGGTCTAAATGTTAAGATAAATAGGCCTCTCCGACGACAATGATGAGTTGAGGTAAATTTAAAATTGCAGATGGAAACTAAAATACTCCTATATAGTGGCATAAACATAGCTTTCTCAGGAGCTTTAGCTCAGCCTCACATTGTTAGAAATTCATTACGTCCAGTTCAAAAAAATGAATTCCCTTGACTTAGAATTCTTTTCAATTTTAATCCATCAGATCCACGCCTTCTAAAATATAATTGTAAGAACAATTTTAGTGTACCGGATGACCTACCGCCCGCTTTAAATTAGGAACGGTATTAAGGGATTATGCTGAGAAGTAGAAAAATCCCAAAAAATTATAGTAGAAAGCGAGATTTTGTACATCCCAAGTAGGCAAATATTTACTGCAACATCTTAAACCATTTATAATTATAAGCGCAATGCTTAAAATTGGCAAATGACATTCGTAAGAAAAATTGTTAGTAACATAATTAGGATTGATATTTCCAGAACAGCCTTGATGCGCTCAGTTCAATGGAACCAATATTGACGACGTAAAACTACAAACGGTATTTGTACACTTGCCGATTAATTGAAACGACGTAAATGATCTTTTAAAAACGAAATAGATATTTTTGCGTTAAAATTAAAAAAGAGCAGTTTAAAAGACCATTTGCTAACCATACAACTAAGCTAAAAGTTCCATTTCGTTTAAACTGTGTACAGAAAAATTCATAAGTGGCGTTCCCTCTTATCGCGGTAATATTCAAGCAATAGTTACCGCGATAAGTAAAAACATTTCTTTCCCCGAAATTTTGTCTCTTATAAAGGCTCAAACTTCCAACAAAGAAGGGGTGCAAGCCGCTAAATACGACAATTTAAGAAGAGCGAAGGTAGGATGTTTAAGAAATTATTATATCCTAAACTAAAAATGTTCACGAATCTCGTTAGGCCTTATATCTCCACTTCAAATCTTGTCTAAATGCCCCTTAGACAGTATTTATGCAGCATAATGTTTTTGAGCGGAGCGAAGCGAAGCCGAGCGAAGCGTTTTTATTTTCTGTCTGAGACCAAAAAAGTCGATGTCCGTCTGTTCGTTAGTTCGTGCGTTCGTTCGTTCGTTCGGTCCGACGGATCTCAAGAACCACTGAACCGATTTTAAAAAACTTTTTTTGTTTGAAAGCCTATCATGTCAGAGTGTGCACCTGATATTTGGGATTAAAAAATTTGAGTGGTTAATTAGTAATTAGCTAATTAGTTAAGCTTATGCAGCTAAAATAGAGAATTTTGCAATATTTGTGTTATTTATTGAAATAGAATCGTTTCGATCAAACTATTGTAGGGTTTTTTTGGCTCGAAGAATTCAAATATAATATTTTTACCAATGATGAAGCCCTATGCCCTATGCAATGTAGTTATTTGAAGAACATAAAATTGAGTACATTCGTAATGCCACAGCCCAAGCTCCGCTCACAAATGTAGTTCCACTACCGACTAGTTAGACTTCCGAAATAATTATATATATATATTGGTTACAAGGTTTCTGTTATGCAAATTCCAGACTGCGAAGAATTTAGAAACGGATGAACATCATAACAAAAATTCTACACGTGGACGGTTGTAATTTTGCTGCAGGGGTCTAATTTCACTCCGCTTCAATGTAGGTGCTGAAAATTGTATACTACTGACTGGGTCATCCGCGAAGCTAAGCTTTGACACACTGGAACCAAACCGAACCATAATCCTGCCGTAAAACTATAATGCGGTTTCGCTGTAGAAATGGTTTTGGTTCTTATCACAAAATTGTTGCGAGTATTTTGGCTATCAAATGCGTGTAGCTAAGCTACTTCCAAGGTGTTTGCTAATAAGGGAGATTTTGCAAATGCTGTGACTGCACGTTTGACTTAATAAAATGATTAATTGCTACAGCCGTAGCATAATAAAATATGAGTAAATCTGAATTTAGGCGACTTAGTTTGGCTGAAGAACTGTATAGTGAAATTATGAATAGATGAATTCCGTGAAGAATATGAGGCAAACGCCTTGGCACAAGTTTTATTATATAGGCTCCATAACTTGCACCAGCTGATTTTACGTTATCACCTGATCGGAAATGACCGACTTAAAAGTATATGATCTAAGACCGGTCGTACGTGAAATAGCTAGTGTATTTTGCAGGCAAATAGCAGCCACCATGTCAGATAGACAAAGCAGATATCTAAATACATTTTCATGGATTGTTTAAATGAGAGTATTTGCCAGAAACCTCAGAACACAACAATGTCTGTTTTAGATTAGCCTGGCAGGCATGACTACGCTATAAAATTATTTGACCTAAGACCGGTCGTACGACAAATAATCTATCAGTAAATATCTTTTCGCATGCAAACAGCCGTCACCATGACAGATTAACAAAGACAGACGTTGAAATACATTTTGTAGGTTGCTAAACAGGAGTATTCCCCTAAAACCGACGAACACAACACGACACACACAATCACCTTCGATCAATTTCATGTTCACATCTCTGCTCATCGAGGAGTTATTTCCAGACTGTCAGTCATAGGGTTTCCTTTGTTAAGTCGCCATTTATTCTATTGACGAATATTTTTTGTTCCATTTTCAATTATTGTTAATATTAGTTCAGTTGAACGACAGTTAAAATTTACATCGCAAACTATAGTGAAAATTAGAAATTATGAAGATTTGAAGAACTCTAGATAAATATATAAAAAGTTTGTGATTTCAATTTAGTTAAGTTTGCTCAAACTTATACTGTAAACCATTGCGAAGTTATTCAAGCAAAATAAAAATTACCATTGACATGCCAATAATACAAACTGGCACCTTAAGTGACGAAAAATGCATGAGCAAATATATATATTCAGCCGTATTTTCGACTTTATAAATCATGCATTTATGCTCGGATACACAGCATGCAAATATTGCGTGATATGTTAGAAAATTCTTACATGCAAATTATGTTCTATATATGGTAGTGGATAATTTGCCTAAACACCTTAGGTATAAACCAACGTCATTGGTATAAATAAAGATTCACTAATTCATAGACGATAAGAGAGATATGAGCATGAAACGTGCTTGCCCTAGACGCGTAAGATATGCTGTATGACGGGTTTGCACACTCTCGCTCACCGTCTGTACGGGGACCGGACATGATCTCGGGGTACAACGTCTTCGCCGGGTAGAAACGCTTGGACCGACCCAAAGATCGTGTCCGGACGCCCGCAGATAGCGAAGCCCGTATCACAATAGTAGTCACATTTTCCGACGAAGCACAGGTTCTTCGCTGAAAATAAACAGATTATAATTAGCAGTTTATGATCGCAACAGTTAAATAGAACGATGATTTAATGAAATATGAGAGATATTTAGCAGTGTGTGTCTGGTTGATACTGCGATAAGTACTAACTCTTCCAAAGTTTTCTGTTTTTATGCTATCTCAGTGATTTGAGCGTACGCAGAAATCATAGTACAAAGCTGGGTGGGTACCTATAACGATTAGAATGTCTAGCTATCAATGTAATTCACGAATCAATTTCTAGATCAAATAAAAATTGAGACTTATTTCTCAACTCAAAAGAATTTATCTAACTCACATTTTCCGGTTGCAATTGTGGCATGTTATGAAAGTAAAATTTTGTTAATAATAATTACTAATAAACAGCAACTTTCACTGCTGGTAGTTTCGACGGCGCAATCAGTGCGGGGGCTACGGGAATCTGGACGCCTACAGTTTTACCTGCGGATTCCATATAAAATTTCTAACGCTCAGTTTTCTTTTTAATCGGTTATCATATTTCCATCGCTAATCTATACATGCTATACGTCTCAAGTTGATCCCGACCTTTCAGGTAATTGTCAATTAAAAATTTAGTTCGGACCTCCACTTTTCAACTTGTCGCTACTCCTCAGATTAGCTTTTGTATGTCTACGAATAACACAGCTTTTGGGAAATTACTAAGTATTAGACCCAAGCGTTTCCTAAATTTTCCTTGCGACGGTGAAGTGTTTCCTTTCCGCAGTCAAATATGACTGCTGTTTTGTTTTGTGGCGCCACTGTATCATATCGGAAAAATCAATAAGACACCATGCTAAATTCTAGTTTGTGTCCCTTAGCCTTTTATGATTCGTTACGACGTAAATGATTCATTATAAACCTATTCATAACTGCTAAATTCTAGTTTGTGTTTCTTAGCCTGACTTTAATATGATTCGTTACGTCGTAAATCATTCATTATAAAGCTAGTCATAACCTGGGAACTAGTGTGACCTGCTGGCATGCACCTTTGATATTTATATGCGGACTTTTGATGGCATTACAGGAACCGGGTCAAAACCTTGAAGCGAAAAATGTTGTCGTCTTAAAAACGTCGAATACATTATATTAATCGAGAAACATAAAGATTTAAAGCCGGTTGATGTGATAATTGGAAACATAGTGGACGCTGAAATGGAAATTAACTATTATGTAAATCATAAAAGATGATTCAAATACAATTCATATTTTCCATTTCATCGTGTTTAGGTTTTCAAAGCCGGTTGACGTTGTTATTGAGCCATTTTTATGCAAATCATGGACGAAGATGATTTCTATACATTTATATAACAAAATTTATTCATCTACGAATTTATGAAACATACCTGGAGAATAGAAAAATGTGTTTTCAAACTTTTATTTAATTCCATTAAGCTTCAACTCTTCACCGTAGTTGGAACTGCTCTTCGTAATGGAAATTGAATTTTATGAAAATCATAGACGAAAATAATTTATGTGCATTCATATAATAAAATTTATTAACCTACGAATATAATCAACATACCTGGAGAATAGAAAAATGTTTTGTTCAAAGTTTTTTCAGACCTTGATCTAATATCATTAAGATTCAACTCTCGACCCGTAGTTGGAACTGCCCTTCGTAATCCAAGTATCCTATAATAATTTTATAGCAGTCAGTTTAGGTACTGCTCCAACAACGTATAACTGCGGAATGTCTACCATATATACTGAAGAATCTTATGTAAAGATAATGCGAAGTGAATTGTATCACTTGGGTGATAAACAATGGCAGTTGATAATCAAGCCCTTCAATATACATTGCTGGAGAGCTGCGGATTAGTGCACATGAAATGAAATCGAAAATGATTATACACTCAGTGTAAGTGGTCCAACCCTCAGGGGTTGCCTTTGATCATCTTTAAGACAATTCAGATCTAATGTGTATGGAAATATTTTCATTGTCCCGTATAAGGAACACGGCTACCCGCAATCCGAGTGTGTACTAACTATCTTTTAAAGTTGAACTACTTGTAATCGGGTATACCGTAATGTGTTTTGAATTAATAGGAGAACTCCGTCTTTTTATGAGATTTGTACTCCCTTTTGCTAAATTACTTGACAGTGAACCAGATTAATGTTAGGTAAGCAGTAGCATAGTGTATTAAAATCAAGTATTTGTTTGCTAAAGTCATATAAAGTATGTTGTAAGTTAGGAAAAACATAGTGGCTCGATACAAATTATGTTTAAAACATATTTAAAACACATTCAATGACGTTGAGGAAACAGCAAGCTGACACAACTAACCTATCTAAATGGAATGCTGCAACTTCGGCATTTGCCCGTTCAAAATCGGAAAAATAGAAATGATTAGGATTCGTTTGGTAACCGATACCATACCTATAAATTATTAACGCATAGTTTACGATCAACAAAGAGAACATGAAATTTTATAACAATCAAACTGCGACGCTAACAACGTTAATTATATGCACAATATCTGAAATGGCTTTAGAAAATTGGTGTTTCATTAATTAAATGATATTATGACAATGTACATATATGTTTTTGTAGATCTGCCATATTTGGCAGCTAGTTTATTAATAATTATAGTTTTGATCAAACAAATATTCGCATTTGTAGTATTAAGCTAAAAATACGTAAGAAACTCAGTGACGAAATTCGATAAATTGTCCGATACTCAAATAATCAATCTCGTCGCCTGTAAACTTTAGAAGTCCAAAAAATAAGATATAAAGAAATTTGTTGTCTAATGCGCAAAACACACAGACAGAAAACACGGGCAATAGGTATATACAAGAACAAGTGTATTCTCTAAAATAAAGTACCATTTTTTGCTCTAAAGTATTGTTTTCCTGACCGCAGTTTCACGTAGCAATTATACAAAACGGTTTTCAAATGAAAAATACTCTTATAGTACGATTGACAGTGCACCATACAGCGATATTAATACAGGGCTGAGTTTGCAAAATAAAATTATCTGCTTACCTTAGCGGTTTCATCATAGCAGTTTTACCATTTTCAAAAGTGAGCACTAGTTTAACTTGAGTACCGCCAGTATGAAGCGCTGAAAATATTGACGTTAGCTAAAATATTGCACAAGAACTGGACTACACCAAGCTGATAAAAGCCACATATTTACGTTAACGCGACATCTTAAACTGTCGCTATTAATTACGACATTTCTTTTTAAATAGTAGTGATAAACCACCATATGGAGCAGTATTTCCGAGCCATATGATTTTTTGAAGAATTGGCAAGCAGGCAGTGTATCATTTATGTCAAATATTTATCTGAGGTTTCGAACAGAACGTAAACATTTGGGGATGCTTTAAAAATTCTTAAAACTACAGTTTTCTGCAGTTGAAGTCTTGATAAACACAGTACCATCATATGCGTTCATCATAATACAGCGTCAACGTTAAAAGGGACCCCCATGTGATCTGAAAGTTTTTCCCCTCTGAGTATCTCTACCAAAAACCATTATATTGTGTCTTGGACGCCATGCTGTTTCTGATGGTATTTTAAGAGTGTATGCATTAGTAGTGTCGATAATAGTATGGTGTAGACAACACTATAAAATTTATATTGCACCATGCACCTGCAAAATGCAGTTATTTACACGCCTTATATAATGTGTTTGTGGATGGTTTCCTTGGCACCTCAGTAACAAACAATAGGTAGGTTTATAGTTAAGGTAGCACTATAGTTAAGTTGATGGGGTCTCATATCCCATCTATCTCACAATATAGTGTGGATGTACACCGTATACCACTGGATGGTGTTGTCTAGACCATTGGGGGACAAAACATGCACAGGGAAGGGTCCTTTATAACGTAAACACCGCATAAACAAGAACACCTTGTATCTAATCTTTCGCCCAAGACAACTACGATAATTTTCACACTGCGCGTGTCCAGATTTGTTTTACCCAAAAACCTTTTGTTAGCATAGCAGTAACGGCAAATAAGTTCTAGGTTTTCAAAGTTCAAACAATACTAAAACTGTTAATATTATAATTAACTATGAAACAGTAAAGGAATCGAAGCCTCTTGTAACTTTTTTAAAACTAAATATAAAATGAACTGCTATTATATGTTTAACTGTAAATTTTTCCATGTTTTTAGCCCCTCAAAAACCCACTGTTCTCGTATTCACATATAAATATGTTTTCCTTGTTGGAACTGGCAACTCGTCACTCACTGCTTGTGCTTCCACTTTGTGCTTGAAACATGAGATCAGCATCCATACAATTACACAAATTTGAGGACCTGACAGTCTAACACAATTTTACTTGACATACAACTGTACGGGCAGCAACGTATATATACAATCCAGCTTACCTGCATGTTTAATAGGCAATGTTCTCAAGTCTTTGAGCAATTGATCTACGTTTGAATCGTCTTTTCTGTACAAATCGCATGTCGATATTCCGCCATAGAAGCGTTCCCAACTGTCTTGTGTTGGCAACACCCGCCTAAACCTAGTATAGAGAGCATTAATTAGTCTGACTGCATCCAGGCCTGCCCGGTAAGTCTGCGCTAGTGCAAGAGGTTCTGCTAAATCCAGCTAAACAAATATTTTTTATACTATTGCACTATTCATTTAAATAATGATAAATTAATATATATATATTGCTTCCCTCAGTTCATGCCTTTCGATACAACGGCCGAGCTATGGACTGACTACTGGGCACGGTTCCTCACGTTCGTCGGTGCGAATTCAATCCCAATCGACCGACGCGCCCAGGTCTTCCTCACGAATTAATCCCCGGTCGTGTTCAAGTTGTTGTCGAATCTCGCAGGTCAACAAACCCCGGTCAAGGACGTCAACGATTTGTCGATCAACGAAATTTGCGCGTTCATGGCTGATCAATTCCACCCGAAACGATTCATTGTTCGCGAGCGGTTCAAGTTTTGGCGCAATATGGATCGACGACCGGGCGAGTCCATTCCCGAACTGGTTACTAGAATCCGACAGGACGCGGTCACTTGTGATTTTGGTTCGATTAAGGATCCGCTCGACGAGGCAATGCGAACCCGGTTCATTTGCTCCGTCAAGAACGAGGCCGTCCTCAAAGGTTTGTTCAAACTCAAGGACGGTGAGCTCACGTTCCAACGGGCAATCGACATCGCAATCGAAACGGAAGAAGCCGCAAAGGTCGCGAAAGAGACAGTCTACGGCGCGATTCCGAATGCGGTCAATAAGGTTCAATTCGACCCCAAGGTCAAACCGCAATCGAGGTCAGCGACAAAGGGCGACTTCGCCAAAGGCGTTTGCGGTCGATGTGGCAAGTCGGGTCATGCGGGAAAGGATTGCAAGTTCAAGTCGGTCGAATGTCGCTATTGCGCAAAGGTCGGGCACATCGAAGCCGCATGCCTCAAAAAGAAACGTGATCAAACCGTGACAAAGGGTTCAAAATCAGTCAACCGCATCCAGCTGCAAACCGTCAAGCGGGTACAATCGGTGCCTCAACTCAAACAATCGGTCCTTCTCAACGGCAAATCGGTTCAATTCGAGGTCGATACAGGGGCAAGCGACAATTTCATTTCCGAGGAGGTGTGGCGACAAGTGGGCAAGCCAATCATTCAACCTACCGACAGTCAGTACGAATCGGCTTCCCAACACGTGCTTCCGGTGCTGGGGGCGACTCAACTTCAAGCAGTACTTCCTGACAACTTAACCGGTAGTCAATCGTCGACAACCCGCAATCCTCGAATGCTGAATTTTGTCGTGTCAAAAATCCCTCAACTCAATCTCTTGGGTCGAGACGCAATTCAATCCCTCAAACTCTCAATCGACCACCTCATCCGTCTAACGAATCAACTCGATAATCCGAGCAGTGTGTTCAGGATCCAATCCGGCGCAATCGATTCATCGTTACAACGTTCCTGCAAGGCTCTCTGTGACGAATTCCTAGATTTGTTCAGACCAGAGCTTGGATGTCTCAAAGATTTCGAGCTGGAAGTCAAATTCAAAGCTGACGCTCAACCAATTTTCTGCAAGCCGCGACCGGTACCTATCGCCATTCAAGAGGATTTGGCCCAAGCCTACAACGACGGCATCCAGCGTGGCGTCTGGAAACGAACTCAATTCAGCGATTACGGCACTCCAGTTGTACCGATACGAAAAACGTTTCTCCCAGGTCAATCCAAGCCAAAAATCCGTGTTTGTGGCGATTATTCTGTGACAGTCAATCATCAGTTGGAAACGCATCGTTGTCCAATGCCTTCTCCGGAGGAATTGGTGCGCAAACTCGGTGGTGGTTATGGGTTCACCAAAATCGACTTGGCTGACGCATACAATCAAATTCCATTGGGCCCGATATCTCAATACCGGTTGGCTCTCAGCACTCATCAGGGCCCATTGCTTCAAACTCGACTACCCTTTGGAATCAGTTCGGCTCCGGGCTACTTCCAGGAAATTATGGAACAATTGACAAGTGACTTACCGGGCGTTGGTGTATACCTCGATGACATCCTGGTCAGCGGTTCTACGGCAGCCGATCATCTAATTAATCTCCGAGCGCTACTACAACGTCTTAACGACAAGGAACTGCGTTGCCGTCTCGAAAAGTGTTCATTCGCACAAGCTTCCGTCGAATATCTCGGACATTGTCTTTCGCGTGACGGCATCTCCAAAGGCCGAAAAGTGGATGCTGTCAAAAATATGCCCCCTCCATGCGACGCATCTTCGCTGCGATCTTTCTTGGGAGCAGTGCAGTTTTACGCCAAACTTATTCCCGATCTGTCTACAATGTCGGCTCCACTCCATCAACTCACCCGATCCAATGTCTCATGGAAGTGGAACTCCGAACAACAGGCGTCTTTCAAAGCAATCAAGGATGCCCTGAGCGAAGATAAACTTTTGGTTCATTATTCCCAAACAATTCCGGTTGGCATCTCCTGCGACGCGTCAGATGTTGGGATTGGTGCAGTTCTATTCCATCGATTTCCAGATGGTTCCGAGAGCCCAATCTCCTATGTCTCAAAAACTCTCACGTCAACTCAACAAAAATATAGTCAAATACAAAAGGAAGCCCTTTCAATTATCTTTGCTCTAAGCAAATACCACCGTTATCTCTACGGACGACAATTCATCCTAGTGACTGATCACAAGCCGCTACTTGCGTTATTCGGTCCCTCAAAGCCAACTCCTGCACTTGCCGCAAATCGATTGGCAAGATGGGCTCTTACTCTCAAGCAATACAACTACACCATCGAGTACCGTCGCACAACGGCTCATGGAAACGCCGATATGCTCAGTCGTTTTCCAGTGGGCCCCGACGTTAAATTCGACGGGGAGGAAGATGGTGCCGACATTGACACCGTCTGTACCATCAAAACGATCAATCAGCAACTCGACACAGTGAAGGACAATACTGTTGTGCACGAGTCAGCTAAGGACCCAGTTCTCTCCCGAGTCAAACGATATGTCAGAGAAGGGTGGCCGAATAAGCTCGACGATCAAGATGAGTCAATCAAACTTTTTCAAAAACTTTCCGATTCGTTATCAATCGCCGAGGGATGTCTCTTCTACGGTTCTAGATTAGTCATTCCCTCTAACCTTCGCCAACGAGCTCTCGATGTTCTTCATCTGGGTCACTTCGGGATGCAACGAATGAAACAGTTGGCAAGAACCTCTGTTTATTAGCCTAACATGGACTCCGATATCGTATCACTTTGCCAGAACTGTTCAACGTGTGCCGAGCATCAACGTAGTCCTCCTAAAGCTCCGATTCATCCTTGGATGCTTCCTGAAAAAATTCACGTAGATCACGCGATCAACTTCCTTGGTAGCAACTGGCTCATCATTGTTGATGCTTACTCCAAATATCCCTGCATTCATCAAACTCAGTCAATTTCGTCCCGATCGACAATCGAATTGCTCGAGCAGGATTTTGCGCATTTCGGATATCCACACGGGCTAGTCAGCGACAATGGAACCGCTTTCACATCAAGCGAATTCAAGGACTGGTGCAAACAACGCGGAATTGCCCATCTCACGGGTGCTCCATATCATCCTTCAACGAATGGTGCTGCAGAACGAATGGTGCAATCATTCAAACAATCTTTGCGCAAGTCACGCCTTCCGCCGAAAGCAGCTCTTCCAAGAGTTCCTGTTGCAATATCGGCGAACTCCGATTCCGAACAGCGATTATTCTCCGAGCGAGTTGTTAAACAATCGCCAGATTCGAGCATTGGTCGATACGTTTGCCCCGTTGCCAGCTCAACAAGCTCAAGCTCGTCAAGCAAGGGACGCAAACAAACAACATAACCCTGGTCGAGTCGTGGAAAAACTCAATCGAAAATTCGACGTTGGATCAGCGGTCTACGCTTTACACTATCGATCAGGTGGCGACAGAGAGCCTCGATGGCTGCCAGCAGTGGTTTCTAAGGTGTTCGGGCCTCGTAGTGTCAACGTTCGAGTCTGCCCAACAGGTCCGGTTTGGCGACGTCACATCGATCAGCTCCGTCGTCGTTATGGCACCGCTGACGACACCGAATTTGTCGATCATCCATCACCAAACAACGTCAATGACACCAGTGCCGATCAAAAATCGAAAGAAGCTCGACGACACCGTCGAAATCCCAGACTTCCGGTGAGTGGCGAGTACGGTCCTGACAATCTCCGACGATCGTCCAGGACTCCCAAACCGGTCGTTCCCGCTTGTTGCTGATCGCCTTGTCAGGGACTTCAAGGCTGGCAAGGAGGTGCTGTGACAACTCAACTAACACGTGAAACATGCATTGCAGTTGCTGAACGTTCCCGTGAATAGCTATTGATCAAGATGTTGGCATGAATCACGCGACTACATCATGTAACTAGCTAACTGAAGATATGATGCAATTAAGCATGATGCAATTCGAAATGGTCCACTTCTGACGCCTCCGCGCGTGGGCCGATTTTACTATAAAAGCTAATGACTTTGAGTGCAATTTCGTCAGTTTTCCTATGCTTCCATTGTTGTTTTGTACTTTATGTCTTCGCCAATAAAATTGTGGTTGTTACCTACTGGTCTCCCGCTCTCTAGCTGATTCTGGCGTGTTCAGTTGGTTTCAGGCAAGCTCTCTCAAGTTATCAGTTTGTTTTATCTTGCTGGGTTTCCGTGTTTCAGTACTCAACCATTCTTCCAGAATCCTGTGGTCACAACATATATATAGGTACAAGTTAATCATGTTATAATACCTTAATTTCAATGTTTTGATTTCATCCAATCATTGAAAATGCTTTCTTTAATAACTATGATTTTAGAGCAATATAAAGTTCTCTTAATTTTGGCCCAAGATTCGAGCCAGATTTCCTTATTGACCTCGGATCAGCGAATCTACATCGATATCTTAATAATTTAAACATTTATGAACAGAAAGTACGATGTTACCACTTTGACTAAAAGTTGGGAACTATTTGTATTTGGAAAAAGTGGTCTAAGTAGACATTTTGTGAGGCAGCAACCAGCTGAGCGGAATGGTCCAAAGATTACAATAGAAAACGGCTATTTTCGAAAAGACATTCATTTTGATTTCTGTAAATTGTTTGGTATTCGCAGGCTTGTAGTCTAGTAAAAAACTTAGTATAGAAGAAGCAGCGTTTCAGTTGATGTTTCTACTCAATAAGTAAAAAATTCATTACAGTTTTACATTGTGCTAATAAGTTAAAAAAATTAGGTAAAATTGGCGCTTATAATCATAAAAAATACTTAGCAGCAATAAGCACAGTTAAAAACGGCCAAATTACTATTCCGAGCTGAAGTCACGCTGGAGGCACATGGTATCAGGCTCCTATACTCATCCTGACCCGTCAGCTACGCAACAATAATTTGTCTCACGTAGATCGGATAATATTTTTTCGCGTGAACAACACGAAATCGATAATGCAGGTAAAGGTATGTCACCAAATAAAGCATATGTGAGGGAATAGTCACGTGATGTTTCTTCTTGTTTTATATCGCTGAAGATGTTATGGGCTAAAATCCAATAGATCTGACCTTATTTGCGAAGCCTTAGAGTAGCTGCCGAGTTTTCTAAAGTAAAGGCAAAAGGATTATCTTATTTTTGTAACGCTACATCTCCCAACTGCTCTTGAAGCCACAACACTTGCTTTCCCAACGGTTATTTATCCCAGCAAAATTTAATTGTTTCAGTCGAAGAGTTTAGGTACTTTTCAGAAAACGGATCGAGGCACCCCGAAACGCTAAAGTCAGCAGCGATAATTTTGACAATTTTGAACGCATTTGGCTTTGAATTATTAGCATGCCCTTTTTTGCTTCTATAATGAGCCTGATGACATATAACAAATCGTGATCAATTCAACCAAGTCATTTCCAGGTTATAGGTGATAACGAATACAAACGTTTTGGCAAAATATATATACTGTATAAGGTTTGAATTACGTTGCAATCTTGCACCAAATTATTCAGTCAACTGTATGCATTACCAAGTTTTATATGATAGGAGTAGAATTTAGGCTGATTTCGGTTTAACAAATGCATGTGATGACATATGTTTGTTATTATTTAACACATGTGTCGTAAAATTCCATTCAAAAATATTCAACCCTAACCAGATCATAGTATTTAATAGCTAATTGAAATAAATATTGGTCTCAAACAAGAACTACGATTTCTTTGAAACATCATAGGACGGGTTTGTTGAACGATATCGGTTTCTTGAACATGTCGCCAAAGCACACGTGCACTATGAAAATTTAAGACAAATGACAAACGTTTAAGCGACACTCATTACTAACGTCCAAGCGATAACAATATCATTTGGGTTTATTTTAGCCGTAACCCTTGCTACGTACTAAGAATTGAAAAATAATCAATTATAACTGCAAGGTTTAAAACCATTGGTCAAACCAAACATTTTATTCGGACGCGGCTACTGCGTGACTTTGAAGTGTTTTATAGAAGTATCATAATTACGTATGCGAAATTGGCCAAACTTAAAACTTAGTGACAGCGGCAAAAAGCCCATAACAGTCTCCTACAAATGGATTCATTTGATTGCAAGTGCAATTCAAAATCTAAGTTTTACGACTTCGCTATTTCAACTATCAAAATAATTGCATATTTTATACAAGAATTACTTAGCTAGCCCAAGCTATTTTTTACTGGTTTTTTTAAAATAAACTGCCAGTTTAGACCCAACGGTCACAGCGTAGCAGCTAGTAAAACCAGAAATTCCGTACTCATAAATCTATTATCTAATATAAAAATTGTTGATACACCACATCCTGGATTATAGGTATTACAATTGAAATTTATGAATTACAGGTTATATAATGTGACCTGCTACCTATAACACCATCTCAGCTATTAATTTTGCTAAATTAGCTGAAACGTAAAAAAAATTTTAATTCTAAATTTGCATTTATACGATGTGCGTTATAATGTAGTGTATGTGATATGTTTCTGAAACATTCCTACTTAAATATATATTTCTTACCCTTGGCTTGGAAATTGGAAGAATACGCGTGGATATCTGCCTGTTGTGTTCAGGTGCAAGGAAGATGGAATAGGTTTTTGTCCCATAAATGTGTGCTGTAACTAATGGGGAAGCGAGCAAGGAAACTCAACAGCATTAACAGACACCCTGTAACCACAACTTTAGAAATAAAATATCAAAACTTACCTCTTCTTACTATACGCGTATTCGGACAGTGTCGTCAATTTCGGGCAATAAAAATCTGTTTGCTGGGACTGGATGCTGTCTAAGTGCTGCTTTAAATCATTATAGAGATCACTATCATAAAATACACGTTGGCTCAACAACTGTTCATTATTATTATTGTTGTTGTCAGCGCTTTTATGAAGCTCGTTTCGTTTAAAATTATTATTATTATTATTTTGCTGTTGGCTAAATATCAGCTCAGCTGCAGCTGGCTGTATATGACTATCCCATACACGTCCGTCCCACGGCGCTAGTTTTTTAATCTCATCTTCTGATGGGCTGTTTTGTTGATTATGAGATGGATTATTGGAAGACGATTTGCGATTTAGTTTGCGACCAACTGATTTCAAATGGCCATAGGCTCCTCCGCCTTTGTTTGAAATATCATTTGGAAGGCCAGAATCTCTATTGTTGCGATCGTTCATACCATAATCCACATTTATAACTGATATTGGCGTGTATAGGATTAGAAATAAACATGCACCGAAGATTAAAGCTCCTAAGCCGGATATTCGAGTCCAGGTCCTCATGGTAACCTCATGTGCCTATACGTATGACAACGTCACTATCTGTGAAGATTACGTGATCGTATTATTGAAACCACGCAACAAAACTTTAACCATGAATTAGATATATAACCCGGCATTATTCTCATGTATTACATGATAATAGGTTTGATATTAACGTATATAAGCAACTTTGTCGATTAAAACATTCAATATATATAATGTGATATCAGTATTTGAGTAATTCTAAAGTACAATGTCAAAGAGACACATAAAGTTAAATAAACTATTATATTCATCGTACTGTAAAGTTATGGTGATTACGATTAACAAACAAATCTACAGTTTTCTGAATATTATAAGTAGCGATTTATTGCTGATTTAACACTTGTCCTCCTATTATATCATTAATGCTATAACTTTTTAGTAGTCATGAATTCAATATCGCTGTATTTGTCTTAAGATGACTTAAGATAAAAGATATTTACTACATTTTCGATAATATCTTTGTCAATTTTGCCCAAAGTAATCTGTCAATAAGCCATGCTGGCCTATAACATAGGACTGCTATAACCCTAATGTCTTCTTAAATTACCGTTACAGGTGCTAATGTATTTGGAAGACACGACAACTTCTCGTACCGCAATCGTTATCATTTGTTCAAGTCGTTCGACATCCATATAATAAATTCTAAGGTATATGTTACTCAGGATGCAGATATCCATGAACTTTATTAAACTGAGTATCCTCTGCCAAATGTTATAACATATCCGCGCCACATTTCAGTCGCGACATTGATTTTACGGCAGCTGAGCATGAACACGTAAACAGTGCTTAAAGCTATGCTAGTAGCTAGTAATCCGAGAAAATGCCAGTTATCCGTATCCAAGGTCGCAGCGTCATTAAACCGATCCCTTATATTCCTGTGATCGAGAGCCGATAGAACAGAGCACAATATATCTCTGTTTGCCAATACCACTCTTTCCTGTGTATTGTAGACATTGAACAACGGACGTTTCCATTCACTTATTCCACACTACCGTTGAACCTTTCTGCACTAAATTTGGGCAAACACGTATTGGTTCTTTTCCATTATCCCCCAGCCCGCGTTTGCCCAAAAATGGTCAGATTCTGGAAATTTTCGTATTTTTGTGATCCTGGACACCTCCACTGATCATTTCAAACAAAAAATAGAATTTTTAAAATTTTAGATTTTTTCGGGTTCCCCCTTGGGAATCCAAAAAAATTTTTCTTAAAAATTTGATTTTTACCCACCATTCGACGCGTCTTCACGAGCTGAATCGAATGATGCTATTTTTAACGGGATCTGGAAGCCGGATCCTAGGTTATAGCCAAAAACTTTCGAAGGCTGAGAGGCTCAGTAATTGAACATTTTTTGGCCATAATTTAGGATCTGGTTATCGGATTCCGTTATAAATAACTTCGATTCAGCTCGTCAAGGCGCGACGAATGGTAGGTAAAAATCCAATTTTTTAGATTTTTTTTGATTCCCAAGGGGGACATTCGGTGCCCAAAAAATCTAAAATTATAAAAATTCGATTTTTCGTTGAAATGATCAGGGGAGGTCTCGAGGATCGCAAAAATACCAAAATTTCCAGAATCTGATCATTTTTTGGAAAACGCGGGCTGGAGGGAAAATTGAATAGAACCCACGTATTTATGTATTTACAATAATTATAATACAAAGCCTTTCAAAAAGAAGAATGATACGTAGTAATATTTTGAAACAAACACAGGGTTCTCTAGTTGTGCCTTCTGCACTTTTGGCTATGCATATGCTAAAGGTGCGATGCCGATGGTTCAAATGAAATTTTTTGATTTCTGTATTATATCTCGTGGCGTTTAATACGTGAGGGATTTTAATACGCTGCTAGGCTTCAGAATCTGTGCTTATTTTTGGTTTTGCCTTTTTGGGTTTTCATTCAAGTAATATTAATCGAAATCCAATTTTTACGATTGGTGGAATTCACTTGCATATATTATATTGAAATGATGGTGGGAGCAAAAGAAAGTGGAAGCTATTTTCGCCTAATGGATGGTGCACTTTTCACTAAGTCTAATAAGTGGCCTAACATTTTTGAAAAAATAATATGCCTAGCTGTATTCAAATTCAATATAAAACAAAATTATGTTTAGATGTGCGTCCAAATTTGAAGATATAGCTATGGATTTCTATTGATTGCAACGCCATTTGGATATTATAAATCTTTTAAAAAGTAAAATAATTATTTTGTGGAAGGCCTATGCTTTTCGGGAAACATTAGGCGAAAAATTTCCATACTCGAGTCTGAAACTATCCACGCATGCACGCATGGAAGTGCTGTATTTACAAAATATTTAATGCTAAAAATTTGTCAAAGTATTATTGTAAATAATTTGTTATTGTATATATTGTTTATTTTTGTTCATTGTATCGTTTTAGATATATCTACGGTCTCAAACCAAAATAAACAGTAAGTAGCACAAAATTGATGACTGCTTTAATGAAAAACATTTCGTTAAAACGCTATAATATGAATAAGTTCCTAAACTACGTACAAATAATACACGCACTGCTAAAACCGAAGCAATACAAACAACGTGTGTACGCTGAAGTTTTTGATAGCTATAGCGTTGGAGATACATTTATTTTTTATTTCGCATTGGTTGCACGGCCGTAACGAGAAACTTTGGCACGGAGATGCGCTGAATGCGCTAAGGGGCACAGGTTAATCGTACCTTTCACATATAACGTTAAACATCACTTTTCTGTTATATTACAGGGGTACAGAAGCTGCGTCTCCCCATGCCCCCTGGGTACAGCTCTGATTGCTTGACAGATATATGCGTAAGTCTGTCATTGACGAAACGTCACGTCCACAATTATCCGCTCACTGCCCGTTGTACGCGATACCATAGCAATACAGACGCAGCCAAACATATTTTATAAACAGTAAAATCAGTCGAAACATTGAAGCTTTAGCAAATAGGCCTCCTGGAATTTATCGATTTAGTTGAATTCTTCTAAATAGAAGAGTCTCTCTAAAGATATCCAAAAGGCAGCATTGATGAACCGTTACATAGCGCTCGAAAAAGCATTTAACACCATGCAATACGTAACGCGCTGCGTGCGTGTACGATGGTTGCAAATCATTACTCTACTTTACAGCATGTCTGTTTCGTCTTTTCACATGCGCCAAAACGTAAATTCAGAAATTAGGAAGTGTTTGCAAAAAATATAGCAAAGGCCGAACGACAAATACACTACAAAGCATTTATTAAAATAGACAAATGTACTCATCAAGTATAAGTAGATTACTCCTTTCATTCCTAAGGGAACTATCGCAGGTTGTTAGTTACTATTTGCTTCCATACAGAATGTTTGTTTAATTTCCAATAACCTGATATTAGGTGTGTGCTGAGCTTAGCTGACACATAACGACTCCAATTCCAACAATAGTACTACTGTCTGGGTTTAGTACATATTGCCATCGTAATGACAAATCGTCACGTGCTATGCTTAGAGAATTAACAATATTGCTATCGTGTTGATAAGGTAGAATTTCAATGCTCAGCTAAAATCGTACTATATTGTATCCTTAGTTTTCTAATTTTGCAATGCGAAGGATATCTTTATCTTGTCTTCTACCGACAGATATTTATCTTTTATACTTCATTTATATCTATGGCTATCATGAAGCTGTCAGTTTTGCTATGCACTTTTTATCCGCTCATTTTTAGAGTATGCGGTATGTGTGGTGTCTTCTGTATACGAAAGGCGCATAAACAGCATTTGACAGAGTAGAGAGATATTTTATGCCACGGCAATATATTTAAGAATAGGCCTTCAACCATCAGATTAGAAGAAAAGGATTGAAATGGGTGTAGCTTATAAGCCGTTAGAGCTACTCATAACTTGACGTCTTATCGCGCCATGATATTAAATATTTAGATGTTCTATCTTAGAACAAATAGAATATAATCCGCGATTCATCTCCACGATAGTGAGGACCAGTGGCCATCGATTTAAGCTGCGAAAACCAAAAAGTAGAA
Source organism: Trileptium ribeirensis (assembly GCA_030248225.1). Classification (NCBI taxonomy): domain Eukaryota; kingdom Metazoa; phylum Nematoda; class Enoplea; order Enoplida; family Thoracostomopsidae; genus Trileptium; species Trileptium ribeirensis. Next base: position 62,719 of record JASANE010021616.1, read on the forward strand.
CTAACACGATCAGCCATGCCTTCTGCTCCATAAATATCTATATTAGCAATAAGTATTTTGCCTGTACTTCGTTCAGTTACGTATTGCTAACGTTGTGTTTATGGAGCAGAAGGCATGGCTGATCGTGTTAGTTCTACTTTTTGGTTTTCGCAGCTTAAATCGATGGCCACTGGTCCTCACTATCGTGAAATAAATCGCGGATTATATTCTATTTGTTCTAAGATAGAACATCTAAATATATTTAATATCATGGCGCGATAAGACATAAAGTTATGAGTAGCTCTCCGGTTTATAAGCTACACCCATTTCTGATCCTTTTCTTCTAATCTGATGGTTGAAGGCCTATTCCTAAATATATTGCCGTGGCATAAAATATCTCTTCTACTCTGTAAGAATGCTGTTTATTCACTTTTCGTATACAGAAGACACCACACATACCGCATACTCTAAAAATGAGCGGATAAAAAGTGCATAGCAAAACTGACAGCTTCATGATAGCCATAGATATAAATGAAGTATAAAAGATAAATATCTGTCGGTAGAAGACAAGATAAAGATATCCTTCGCATTGCAAAATTAGAAAACTAAGGATACAATATAGTACGATTTTAGCTGAGCATTGAAATTCTACCTTATCAACACGATAGCAATATTGTTAATTCTCTAAGCATAGCACGTGACGATTTGTCTTTAAAATCGCAATATGTCACTAAACCCAAAGCACTCGTTCTGTTGTAAAAAAATTGAAATTCATTCTGTGACAGCTAAGTTTCAGCACACACCTAATAAAAGCGCTATATTAAAATTAGACAAACCTTGTGTAAAGAAGCAAATAGTAACTAAACGACCTACAATGATTTCGCTTCAGAATAAAAGGCTTCATATTCTTATAATTGATAAAATACCATTTGTATCAATTTAATTAAATGTTTTGTGGCGGTGTTTCTCGTTTGGCCCTTGCTATATTTTTTGCAAACACTTCCTAATTTCTGAATTTACGTTTTGGCGCATGTGAAAAGACGAAACAGACATGCTGTAAAGTAGAGTAATGATTTAGCAACCATCGTACACGCACGCAGCGCGTTACGTATTGCATGGTGTTAAATGCTTTTTCGAGCGCTATGTAACGGTTCATCAATGCTGCCTTTTGGATATCTTTCCCTAGACTCTTCTATTTAGAAGAATTCAACTAAATCGATAAATTCAGGAGGCCTATTTGCTAAAGCTTCAATGTTTCAACTTTTTCTACTGTTTATGAATATTTTTGGCTGCGTCTGTATTGCTATCGCCTCGCGTTCCCAACGGGCAGTGAGCGGATAATTGTGGACGTGACGTTTCGTCAATGACAGACTTACGCGGATATCAGTCAAGCAATCAGAGCTGTACCCCGGGGGCATCAGGGGAGACGCAGCTTCTGTACCCTTCAAAATATAACAGAAAAAGTGATGTTTAACGTTATATGAGAAAAGGTACGATTAACATGTGCCCCTTAGCGCATTCAGCGCATCTTCCGTGCCAAAGTTTTCTCGTTGCGACCATCCAACCGATGAGAATAAAAAAATCAATGTTTATCTCCAACGCTATAGCTATCAAAAACTTCAGCGTACACACGTTGTTTGTATTGCTTCGGTTTTCACCAGTGCGTGTATTATTTGTACGTAGTTCAGGAACTTATTTAGTATTATAGCGTTTTTTTTTAATGTTTTTCATTAAAGCAGTCATCAATTTTGTGTTACTTACTGTTTATTTTGGTTAGAGACCGTAGATATATCTTAAACGATATGATGAACAAAAATAAACAATATATACAATAACAAATTATTTACAATAATACTTTGACAAATTTTTAGCAATTTAAATATTTTGTAAAATACGGTAGCTTTCATGCATAAAGTGCATCAATAGTTTCAGACTAGAGTATGGAAAATTTTCGCCTAATGTTTCCCGAAAAGCATAGGCCTTCCACAAAATAATTATTTTACTTTTTAAAAGATTTATAATATCCAAATAGCATTTCAAATCAATAGAAATCCAAAGCTAAACCGTCAACTTTGGAACGGCACAGCTAAACATAATTTTGTTTTAAATTGAATTTGAATACAGCTAGGCATATTATTTTTTCAAAAAATGTTAGGCCACTTATAAGACTTAGTGAAAAGTGCACCCATCCATTAGGCGAAAATAGCTTCCACTTTCTTTTGCTCCCACCATCATTTCAATATAATATATGCAAAGTGAATTCCACCAATCGTAAAAATTGGATTTCGATTAATATTACTTGAATGAAAACCCAAAAAGGCAAAACCAAAAATAAGCACAGATTCTGAAGCCTAGCAGCGTATTAAAATCCCTCACGTATTAAACGCCACGAGATATAATACAGAAATCAAAAAATTTCATTTGAACCATCGGCATCGCACCTTTAGCATATGCATAGCCAAAAGTGCAGAAGGCACAACTAGAGAACCCTGTGTTTGTTTCGAAATACTTCTACGTATCATTCTTCTTTGAAAGGCTTGTATTATAATTATTGTAAATACATAAATACGTGGGTTTTTTTCTATTATCCCCCTTCAGCCCGCGTTTGCCCAAAAATGGTCGGATTGTGGAAATTTTGGTATTTTTGTGATCCTTGAGACCTCCCCTGATCATTTCGACCAAAAATTTAATTTTTAAAATTTTCGACTTTTTCGGGTCCCGAGGGCACCCCAAAATTTTTTTCTTAAAAATTAGCTTTTTACTCACCGTTCGCCGCGGCTTGACGAGCTGAGTCTAACTGTGTTGTTTTAACGGTATCCGATAAAAGCATCCGACGTTATGGCCAAAACTGCTCAATTACTGAGCCTCTCAGCCTCCGATAGTTTTTTTGGCGATAACATAGGATCCGGTTTCCGGATCTCGTTAAAAATATCATCATTCGATTCAGCTCGTAAATCCACGTCGAATGGTGGGTAAAAATCTAATTTATAAGAAAAAAATTTTGGGGGTCCCTAGGGGGACCCACGGGACCCGAAAAAGTCTAAAATTTTAAAAATTAAATTTTTGATCGAAATGATCAGGGAAGGTCTCAAGGATCACAAAAATACCAAAATTTACACAATCTGACCATTTTTGGGCAAACGCGAGCTGGGGGATAATGGAAAAGAACCAATACGTGTTTGACCAAATTTAGTGCAGAAAGGTTCAAAGGTAGTGTGGAATTAGTGAATGGAAACGTCCGTTGTTCAATGTCTTACAATACACAGGAAAGAG